>MU196374.1:2080-13034 GCA_016904865.1 Pissodes strobi
ATTTTGAAATTTTGCACACTTTTCTGGGGAAAGTTATGAGGTGTCAAAGATTTGCATTTCCCCCCGTTTGTCAGAAAGTTTAAAAATTTTGTTGCTAGTAGGTTCAACTAATTTTGCACAATTTTGCACACCAACATTCAAATTTTGCACACTTTTCTGGGGAAAGCTATGAGGTATTAAATATTTGCATTTTTCCCCGTTTGTCAAAAAGTTGATATCTTTTAATGCTGCTAGGTTCAACTAATTTTGCACACCTATTTTCAAATTTTGCACACTTTTCTGGGGGAAGTTATGAGGTCTTAAAAATTTGCATTTTCCCCCCCCGTTTGTCAAAATGTTGAAACATTTTGATGCTGCTGGGTTCAACTAATTTTGCACAATTTTGCACACCTATTTCCAAATGTTGCACACTTTTCTGGGGAAAGTTATGGAGTGTTAAAGATTTGCATCCCCCCCCCCCCGTTTTTCAAACAGTTAAAAAAATTTGATGCTAGGTTCAACTAATTTTGCACAATTTTGCACATCTATTTTTAAATTTTGCACACCTTTCTGGAGAAGGTTATGAGGTGTTAAAAATATGCATTTCGTCCCCGTTTGTTTCAAGCTGCTAACTCAACTAATTTTGCACAATATTGCACACCTGTTTTAAAATTTTGCACACTTTTCTGGGGAAAGTTATGAGGTGTTAAAGATTTGCATTTTCCCCCCTTTTTTCAAAAAGTTTTAAAATTTTGATGCTGCTAGGCTCAACTAATTTTGTACAATTTTGCACACCAATTAACAAATTTTGCACATTTTTCTCGGAAAAGTTATGAGGTGTTAATATTCTCTATAAATTATTTTCCTTTTATTTTCGCTAATCTAATTCGTTTCAAAATAGCAAAACTGTTAAATTTGACATTTTAAACAGATACTATATTAAAAAATTATTTTTTTAAATTTTTCCAATTATATAATTTCATTTAAATCGGTTCATAAATAACAAAACAGTCAAATTTAACATTTTTGACAGGTACTACATGTGTCAAAACTTATTTTTCTTTTATTTTCCCTAATCTAATTATAAAATTTCATTTAAATCAGTTCATAAATAGCAAAAATGCCAAATTGGACATTTTTGACATATACTCTGTTAAAAATATTTTTCTAAAATCGACATATTTTGAGAATCACCCTGTATCTTTCTTGAAAATTTATTCAAATCGGTTAATAAATAACAAAACTGTCAAATTTGATATTTTTGACAGATAGGTACTAAAGCCGCGTTCGTTTTGTCATCTTTTTCCTCGATTTGCTCTGAAAATTTGACAGTCACGAGTTCTGTGTATTTAAAAGGAAAATCCAAGTCACGTGCCTGTCAAAATGTTAGAGCAAATTGAGGACAAGGATGACAAAAACGAACGCGGCTTAAGTACGTTATAGAATATTTTCCTTTTATCTTCCCTAATCTAATTCGGTTCATAAATAGCGAAACTGTCAAATTTGACATTTTTAACAAGTATTTTTCCTAGTCCACTTATAAAATTTCATTCAAATCAGTTCCTAAATAGCGAAACTATCAAATTTCATGTATTTTACAGATACTATGTCATAAAATCGACATATTTTGAGAATCACCCTGTATCTTCTAATCGAGCTTTTAATAAGTAATAAAAATATTGCATTTTAATCTTTACGGTCTAAATTTAGATTTAAATCACAGTATAAAATACCACTAACTTACCTTATTCAACAATATTATTCGAACATTTAGAATAACCCACAACACACCGTCCGTCAGCGTCGTCAAAGTATCCGTTACGTCTTATCACAAGCAAGATATTTTATTTACTGGGTGTTAACCGCACCGATGCAGTGTCGGAATTTCATTATATCGAGGTCACGAAATCCAATATTATCCGTATGCGCTGATCGAGGTTACGACATCCTTATTAAGTTTTCATAAAAGTGATCGCAATAGCATTTTCAATACTAAAAATCGCTTTAATCTAATCCATTCAGATGAACGAATCTTAGTTTGGCGTTAACCTGGGGAGCGATATATGGAAGATGTATGAGGCCCCAGTAGGCTTTTGGCAAAATCAAACTTTTTATATGAAATGCAGCCGGGAATGCGGCAGTTTATAGGGACGATATTTTGAACAATATTATGTTACCTTTTGCGGGAAACTTTGGACCAGATTTTCTATTGGTCGACGATAATGCGAGATTACACAAGGCTCGATTTGTTCAAGAATTTTTGGGGGCATATAATGTCAATGTGCTAAATTTACTAGATTTGAATGTAACGCAGCGAACTTCCTGCTATTTTAAATAACTCAATTACGCCATTCCAAGTCTATTTTGCTAAAAGTCAATCGGCAATCTCTCCCAGCGGGAACGAGAAATCCTCGTCCTCACAATCAAATAGACTGCAAAAGGGTATCAGCCGCCTATCTTCGTCTAGCTCATAGCAGGCCACGTTAACCCTACCGAATATACGAAACTTCTTTTATTGGCTCTAGCGTTTCGTCAACCTATCTTTCAATCGTGGGCGCACGCACACCTTTCAAGATGGCCATCGTTTCCGGTAGGTAACAGAACAAAGGATTCCTGTCGCGTAGACAGAGGCAATGACCTGAGGCTATCATGGATTTCATATAATATTTGGAACTCACTGGAATCCTAGGAGTGTCATTAAACAAAATTATAATACAAGTGTTAGCATTTGTAAACATGTTGTTAATAGACGCAATCTGTAATCCTTCAATCGATCTTTGTCGCATCACCCTGTAGATATTTTGAAGCGGATTTTTGAAAATTGAATCGTTAAATATCACGATATATAAATTTTTTTATTTCAGGAAATTACGCTCGCACGGTTTTATTCCTGATACCGCAACTGATGTTCCAGATAATCAACACGGTGTTGTTCGTAAAAACGATCACCTACTGTATAAGAGTCAAGAACGAAATAAGCAAGATGAACGATTCTTCTCGAAACAGGGATAATGGAAAATTTACTGCTGATAAGGAGAGGTAAAATATTAATTTCATTAGGTACGTCGATCTCGTAAAAATAAAACCATTTTATTGATATCTCTTAGACTACCCGGTATAGTTTTAAAAGAATATTAATATTATGATGTAAGTAAAGATTCATTAAACAGTTCGAAAATAATTATTGTGATATTATTTTTGGTTAGTTTAAGCATTGTAACACAAAAGGATACTCTTTATTGATTTTGATAAAATGAAGAGCTTTAAAAGAAAAACTCAGTTTTCCGATAAATGGTAACCTTTATTTCAATATTCAACAAATAAATATCTTAAAAATTAAATTGGTTTTACATCGAGCTTAACGTTACAGTGGGTTTATCTCGAAAAGTATCTTTTCTCTGTTAAAATGTCCATCCTCTAGCGAGAGACTTGTCAAAAATTTAAGGCTATATATGCTTAGACTCATTTTGTCGCTGGCCCCTATAATAAAAGACATCTGATATTATATAACTATTTAATGGTCCTTTACTTAATGTACGTCATACGAAAGTTTATTTAATTTAATTTCGATATTATCAATTTAACATGTGGTTTCTTTGGGTCTGGCATTTAAAAGCCCCTGTTGGTCTACAGGAAGATTAAAGTAATTCTGCCCATGTCTTCTATTTTAAGAATGTCCCGAACTCTTAGAAAAAGAAATTATACGAAATTATGATGTTATTTTCACGTGATATATTATGAGTGTTAGAGGTTGCTACATGGTTCTGTATATATTGATATAATATAAATATAATGCTTTTGAGCATCCGCTGGGAAAACGCTTTTACATTAGATTAAAAGTAATTTTCTAGAAAATCTATTTCAAAATTTTGGCCAAAAAAACAATCGAAATAATAAACATTATAGAAATATAGTACGAAATATTAATATTTTTACAGAAATTGGATATATACGCGTACAGGCTTTTCCTGTATGTTATACCATTTACCTACAGCGCAATTTACACTAACTTTATACAAGACAGTGGCGACAATCGCTGTATCGATTTTTATTGGCCGGGCTAGTTTTGCCTCGTCATGGCGGACGAGGCAAAATTTTCTTTGTTTACCTCTTGTTAACGTGTCCTTTCGTATCTTGGTTGTCCCTTTTTGCCTTATAAGAAAGTAATTATTGACGTAACTTTAGTTTGTTGGAAATATAGTGTGGTTAAAAACATTTAAGGAGTTTCATAACAACATAAAACTTTAATGTCTGTGTCTGTGTGTTAAAAAGTGATGAAAGTAATATGTCTATACCTAAAAATATTAATTTTTCTGCGCTTAATCTTAATTACAGTGACATGAATTCATTATACAACATTGCGGAATATTTAATGCAAAGTATTAAACCAACATCAAAAATTCATAGTCCTTCACAAAGATGTAACCGGGGGGACATTGAAAATGCCGAAGCAGAATGCAACGCTTATGAAATTTGAGATCTGAGAAAACTCATAATTGTGTGGAAACATATAGTTAATAGAAGTTTGGATGAAATCAGGTTAGATTACGTAAACCAGTAGTGTGGCCGGCGCCATCTATCCGTAACTTGCTAAGTTTATCGGAGATAGACAGTACTATACCACAGCTTATACCGTACCGAATCAGTTATTGAACTCTACGTCGGCTCCTTTGATGTCGATGAAGCCAGATTTGACTTTTTCATGCTTTCCTCATTTTTCGCGCATGCCCTTCATACATTAAAAATGTTAGGTTTTAATGGCCAGCTGGAACTCAACAGAGACGGACTGGATTTAATTTAGTTTACATTTTTAGTAAATTAAATTAAACATGATATGTAACTGTAAGTGAAATTGATAAAAGAAGATATCTGGTAAACGTGATCGAGAATGATCAGTCATTTATACATAACCATGAATATGGTGTTTATAAGTGTAAATAAATATATAAATATTTTGATATGAACATAGAATATCAATTTTTCTACAGCCGCGCGCAATAGTTATTTGTTTTACTAGGCAGCAAAGTAGTAGATTGACTGCCGCGGCTGATAGTTCATAGCCGAGCGTAGCGAGGCTAGGAATTCAGCTAAGGCAGTCAATCTACTTTGCTGCCGAGTTGAACATATAATTTTTTCTCCGATTGTTTATAATGATATATGTATATTGTATATTTGCAAATTATTACAATTCCCACAATCTTTTTATTTTTCCTGTAGTGATAAATTAAGACAAAATTTGATAGAAATCGCAATTGTTGGAACGGTTGGTTGCTATGGAAATGTATATGTCCATAATAATTACAGTTTGACAACTTATGTCAAACGTTTTATTCCCATGGAGACTAATCACTTTGCTGCCTAGGCAGCAAAGTACTTACTTTGCTGCCTGGACAGGAAAAGTAATACTTTGCTCATTGATATGTGTCTGCAAAATTAATATTTGCTGTCAATCGGAGAAAAAATAACTAATTGCTAAATTCAAATGATATCGCAAAATCGACGAATGCCGTGGATCCTTATTTTGCGCTCTAGCGCGAACATGGAAAAGAAAAATCTCACTTTTTCCGTCGAGTGTGCTATGAATGGTCATGGAAACCGAGGATAAATAAATGACAGTCATGCGTTTGTTACAGTTTGTTGCTGGCACTCCTGTTCTAAATATGCCCGAAGCCCGAATATAATATGTCAAAACTGACAGTCATTTACAAATTTCAGAATAAGTATAGAGACACATGTGCATTTAATTTTAAAAAATGCGGCTGTAGAAAAAGTTCTGTGTGTTTTTCCAGCGCAAAGTAAGATTGCCGTTTTCGAAAGATTACTACGGGCAGAAATTTTATCAAAAATGTGATCGCGTCAAACGGCCTTAGTAAATTGATATTTCGTCACTCCAAGCCATTTATATAGTTGTAGGTATGTAACATTGTTCACTACTTATTTCTAATTAAATTTACATACAACCTTTGTAATATTAGTGTGACGGTTCTAAATTGGTTGCCTTTATTATGGGATGCTAAGAGGCTAGACAAAACTACAATTTATGTCTCAAGTTTATAAAGTTAAACTGCCTGCAGAAGGGAGCCAAACAATTATCGACGTAGAATATTAATTTATCATGCAATGTGATATGAATGAACTATTATACTTTAATCTCAATACTTAATGTAAATATCTACTTATAACCTTTCATCTTTCGGAAAGCTAAAATATCCTGAAGCTGGATTGGCTTTCTTGTACCCTTTGCAGACAAAACAACATACGACCATGGTTAACAATGAAAACACTTTAATGATTAAATGTCCAAAAAGTTAACACACTTAAATAAATAAATAATTGAGCACAAATAACAACACGCAAACAATCCAATCTAAGAACGTAACCTGCTGCTTCTCGTCAAAAAATCGAGAGTCCAACGCTGTGCGGTGTGTTCAGTTTCCGACTCAACCAGGTTTATGTCTCTACGATTCAGCAAACTGTCGTAATAGAAAAAGATAACACTACATTGCACACCAAACCGGTTCTGTTATTCATAAATAAACGAAGTCGCCCTCATATAATTCGGCTAGTAGCAGACGCCTAGAATATGAGGAAAATGCTCCTATTGGTTGGATTTTATTGCTTCAAAACACGTGGAGAGTTAAATAACTGATTCGGTACGGTATAAGCTGTGACTATACTATAGTAATTATTGGCTACTACCACGATAGACATATAACGATATGCTCTTGCGCAGGCAGAACCTCCCACACAGAAACGTGTGACGTCACATGGGAACGGCGCTTTCGATTCCACTATGTAAGCGTGTATGTTTGAAATACAATATTCGCAGTTTTGGGGAATTTTAAAGGACATTTTGGATAATAGGTACCTACGTTCCTAATTATACGTTATACGTATGTTAACTAAAGAATAAAAGCATTTTCATTCCATATTTATATTACTTATTATAATTGATATAATATACATAGTTTTACTCTAGAAAATAATTTAAATGTATAAATGATTATTTAAGTATTATTTCAACATTTGAGACTTAAGTAATTTTAGAATTACCTCAACGGAGTACCTATATTAAATTACTATTTAATATTGTAAATTTGTATACCTTAAATTGTTTATTTTTTAATTACGTCTAGAGGAATAAAAGATCATAAATACCTACTTCTGGTACTTCTACATTTTTGAGTTTATATTTTACATTAAGTACCTACATATTATAGTTATTTTCATACATTGGGAAACTTACTGACCGTAGGTATACTGTATATAACTGTTTTTTTTTCTGGGCAATGCCACTTTAAATAAGTACCTGCCTAAAATACTAAGCAGTGCGCAGTGGTGTATTCATGGGGGTGACAATAGTAGCTATACATATAACTTTCTTTTTTGAAATGAAAACTTCTTTAAGCGCGTTTTGCGTTTTTTCATTGTGGGGGTTAATATATAAATATACCACTCAATTAACAAAAAGGGAAGGCCTAAATGAAAAAAAAACTATTGTTCATAAAAGTTTGGCTTATGTCTTGACAAGGTAATAAAGCAAATCCCATATTTTTTGCTTGTAAGCTAACAAAGATATCACAATAAAATCTTATACATATCGTAACGGATTTGATTAAAAAGTAGTTTTTTAAAATATAGCACTCAATTAACAAAACCGAAAGGCCCAAATGAAAAAAAAAATCTTCATAAAATTGTGTAGAAACTTAACCGTAAAAAAAATAAAAAAGCAACGGGATTTGAACTCGTGCCGCGCCGCTCCGCCGTCGAATCGAGACCTAACCACCTAGACCACCAGACCACGAGGGCTCTTGGGACAAAACGATTACTTCGCGGAGACATGGCACGATTAGGTGCCCAAATCCATGAGCTTTTGTAGCGCTACAGAACCTAACCGATTTCAGCACCCTGGTACCATCGTATGTGAGCATGTGTAAATATGCCTCCCGGCGCGCGTTAACAAGTTTCACTTCAATAATACATGTTGCTTTGTTTTTTTACTTATTTAAATTTTGGCAAATATTTTTTAACCACATATATAGTGTCTGGCTGGACCGTGAACCGAGACTTAATCGTGGTATCTAAAAAGAACGTTTAAAGAACGGGACTAAGGCAGAGCAGCACTCGAATGTCGTCGAAATAGCGGCAGCGTTTAAATATAAGTTGTCGCGGTGGCCAACCGTTCCGCGAGTGCAGGCCCCGTGATAAATAATAAATCACGATACGTCAAATTAGGATCCATCTCTAGCCATAGGATCTCCCCTGCCATAAAAAATCATGTAAGTCGTGGAAATATGTAATAAAAATAATAAATAATAAAGTAAAGCTTTAATAATTAAAGATACTCACCATCTTTTATGTTAATTCTATCTTCTCTTCGACAAGCACGAATCCACTGCTTTGCTAAATCATGTTTTCGAAACCGAAAATATTTAATATCACTCCCTTTGGTGGTCCTATTATTGTTTTTACATGTAGCCACAGCACAGTTCGGCATAATTATACTATAAGTTTTTATTTTAAATAATCCTATAACATATATAAACACAAAACAAATCTAAAAATTCACTTAATTAAATAAACTATATGACAGCGTCAAATTTTCCCGGATGACGTAGATGCGCGGGTGGGTCAAAAACGAGTCTAGAAATCAGCATACCGTTATATGTGTATCGTGGCTACTACTTGATCTGTGTGTGTCAGGTGGACCTAACCTAGACAAATGCATCAGAAAGTTTGTACCTTGTACACCTTCCATTCTTTTTCACCTGCCGACCCATCCATAGACGCGTTTCGCCGTATAACGGCTCGTCAGTATGACTATGGGTCAGCAGATGCAGATGAGAGTAGGGTTGCCGATTTAGAATCGATCTTTTGGAAGATCGATTTTTTTAAGTTAAAAAATCGATCTTTTGAATCGATTCTCTTTGGGTCGATTTAATCGAAGATCGATCTTTTTAAAAGCGATTTTAGAATCGATACTTACAATTTTATGATTATGACTGATACTGATATTTTCGGGTTTCGGCCTTGTCAAAATTAATAAATCATTGAATGCAAATAATATGCGATACAGGCAAGGCAATCGGCAACATTCGAATCGCAAATTCGTAACCATGTTATTCCGGGAATCCTCCGCCGCGCGTTCGGGACAGCTGCGGATCTAGGGACGCGTGGACCTCAGGGCAAAAAATATTTATGGGCCCCTACCCCTTGTATATTTTAAAACTAAGTTAAGGCATCGTGGGGCCCTTCTGAACTTTGGGCCCCAGGGCGGCGCACCGAACTGCCCGGTGATATGTCCGCCACTGGTTCGGGAGAATTCTAAAATGCTAAGCTAACTGTAATACTGTCACAGTTTATACCGTACCCGTACGGTAATAACTGTGATACTGCATCGGTTATCGTGCCGAGTTCGTATGACGTATTTAATAACCTAGCCATTACATCATTTTTTCTTTTATCATTGCGATTCAATTGAGGGTGTTTCAGTGAGCCTATATTAACATATTTTTTGAATTTTTCTTCGTCGTTTAATTGATAAAGACTGTTATGATTGCTGTTTGCACTAATTGATGTATGTAAGACATTTGAAACAATAGTCCAGTTATTGCTCGTTTTGTAAGCTATAGTGCAGCAGTATTTTAGTATAGGTAAGTTTGTTTTAAGTACTTTTAATTATATTTTTAATAGCATAGTACCTGTGTGGCGTAATACGTTGTACCTAATCATTAATATTATTGCATCGCAAACTCTTAAGTATTGTTATTAACTAACTAACTAACTAAAGATCGATTTTCTTAAAGATCGATTTTACTATATCCGATTTAATCGCGAATCGATTCTGTTGCTTTCGATTTGGATCGATCCCAGGAATCGATACTTTTCTGAAAGATCGGCAACCCTAGATGAGAGAACGGTACTTGAGGCTTTAAACAAACCCAGTGAAATTCAAACCAGTAGTGTGTTGTAGCCGGCGCCATCTATCCGTAACCTGCTAAGTTTATCGGAGATAGACAGTACTATACTATAGACGAGTCGTTATACGGCGAAATGCGTCTATGGATGGGTCGGCAGGTGAAAAAGAACGGACGGTACAGAAGGTACAAACTTTCTGATGCATTTGTCTAGATTCCGTAAGTTTAGTTTACCAAAATATACCAAATAAATGTATATTACTTCAAGTCTCGTTCTTTTTTACAACTTAAAACGTTATAAGTGTGGTTGTAAAAAGCAAAAGAACATTTGCATTCGATTCGTCCCACATTTTTCGATCTAACGATGTGAAACACGACTAGTCTGTCGTGAGAAACTAAGTCACCCTCACCCACCCTTAACATAATCTAATGTAAAAAATTACTTTTAGCAGATTACGCAAGTTAAGTTTACCAAAATATACCACATAAATGCATATTACTTCAAGTTTCGTTCGTTTTTACTATTTATAACATTAGTGGTGGTTGTAAAAACTGCATTCGATTCGTCTCTCAATCCCCGATCTCACGCCGTTAGTTTCACTTAGTATCAACATATTTAAGTCATCGGTCCAATAGTTTTGGTTAGTCGTCTAATCAATTTTCGGTTAGTCTCTCTTAGTCGCAACTTTATTTGTTTATTTGAGCCGGCTCTGTTTCGTTATAATCACTTTTAATAGATTTGGTTACTTTTGATTATTCGTCCAATCAGCTTTCTGATAGTTTCCCTTAGTCTTAACTTATTTTAGTCATTTGACAATGGATTTGGTTAGTTTGGATTAGTTGTTCAATCAACTTTCGGTTAGTTTCACTTAGTCTCAAATTATTTTATTTTCAATCATTTGAGTCGGTTCCGATCCGTTATTATCAATTTTAATAGATTTGGTTAGTTTTGGTTAGTCGTCTAATCAACTTTCGGTTAATTTCACTTAGTATCAGCTTATTTTAGTCATTATACGATACTTTATAATCATTTTTAATAGATTAGATTATTTTTATCT
>JAEQML010077113.1:0-13032 GCA_016904865.1 Pissodes strobi
AGGATTATTCGTTTCGATCAGCAGGTCATTAATATAGATGAGGAACAGAGTTGGTGAAAGTATTGCGCCCTGAGGCACGCCCGCGTTGATGGTGAATGTGTCCGAGATGTGTCCATCGACTGCAACATGTAGGGATCGGTTCTTAAGGAAACTGGCCAGCCAGCTGCAGAGAGAGGCGGGCAGTCCCAAGGACGGCAGTTTGTTGAGCAGTCCGTCATGCCAAACTCTGTCGAATGCCTTTGAAATATCCAACGCAATCGCTCGAGACTCTCCGTAGTTTTCAATTGCCCTACTCCATATATGAGTGACATAGGCCAATATATCTCCTGTCGATCTCTCTTTGCGAAAGCCGTATTGATTATCGCTGATTATTCTGTTGCTCTCGAGGTACTTGAGTAGTTGCTGGTTGACTACACGTTCCATGACTTTGGAGATTATTGGAAGCAAGGCAATCGGGCGATAGTTTGAGGGCGTGGTTTTCTTGCCTTTTTTTGGAACAGGTTGCACTCGAGCGACTTTCCAAGAGGATGGGTAAATCCCTTTTCTGTAAGAAAGAGAAAAAAGCCTGGAAAAAACAGGTGTTAGTTCGTTGGCGCAGTTCTTTAGCACGATGGCAGGTATTCCGTCCGGTCCTGATGCCTTTTGCGTATCTAGTTCTTTAAGGATTTTGCGAATATCACGATGAGAAAACTTGACTTCTGCCATGGTGGTGTTGATGTTCGGTATAGTGGGGAGAGTCTTGCTTTGGGGCACGTCTAAGGTAGAGTGCGATGAAAACATTTTGGCGAGCATGTTTGCTTTTTCCTTGGCTGTAGTCGCCGTGATGCCACGTTCGTCCGTCAAAGGTGGGAGAGACGTTTTTGTAAAGTTGTTACTTACTGCCTTTGCTACCGACCAGAAATTCCTGGAGCCACTGGGGCATTGCAAAAGTTTATTCCTGATCCTTTGATTGTGTTTGTCCTTAGTTTCGTCGATCACACGCTTGCACTCGTTTCTCGCTTCGATAAAATAATTGCGATTTTCAGCGGTCTGATTTTGCTGCCAGTACTTATAGGCTTGCTGTTTCCTTCCTACAGCTCTTTCGCATCTTTTGTCGAACCAGGGCTTTCCTTTTGATGGTAACTTGATGGAATTTGGGATGTATGCTTCCATTCCTGAGGAGATTACTTGCATGATCTCTTCGCAGCAGTCTGACGGGTCGTCAGTGGCAAAGCAGACGTCGAGCCAAGGAAAATCTAGGTAAAACTGCCTCAGATCATCCCAGTTTGCAGAATTGTAATGCCAGATTTTGCGAGGCAATGGTGGATCCTTCTGTATGAGTGGCAATTCACAAACCGTTGTAATAAGTTTGTGGTCGGAGGTACCTAATGGCGGACCAACTGTAACCTTGTACTGGTCAGGATTGGTGGTCAGAAAAAGATCCAGGAGGGCGGCGAATTCGCCCCTCTCTGAGATTCGAGTTGGTTCGTCTACAAGTTGAGTAAGCCCGCAGCTGATGGCAAATGCTTCAGCCTCTCTACCTTCGTTGTCGGTCTTGTTGTGATGTTTGAGCCAGTTGGTGTTGTGGGCATTGAAGTCTCCCAGAACGATTATTTCTGAACTGGGGTGATCGACCTGTATTGAGTCAAAAGTGGTAGCTAGTGTTGAGAAAAAGCTTTGGTAGGCTCTATCGCTCGGAGGGCGATAGAGACAACATATAAACTTGGTTAATCCCTTGGCGGTGAACTTGAGCCACATGACGTCAAGGTTGTTCGGTTCGAGTGTTTCCTCGCGGTGACATGAAAGGTCGCTTCGGACAAAAAGGCATATTCCGAACTTATATCTAAATCGGGTATGTAAGTCGTAACCAGGATAGAGGTAGTTCACTGTTGTTGTTGTAGAACATACTTGTGTTTCTGTAAGGGCTAATATGTGTGGTCTATTTGCTTGTAGATGTTGGTGTACCGAATTTATGTTTGTATTTAGGCCTCTTATGTTGCAGAAATCTATTCTAAATTGGTTCGGTATCTTTGCTGTCTGTGAAATGCGGAATGAAAGGCTCCCAGGGCCACCCAGCGCCCGGAGATCCGAATGGCCGGGGAGTTTACCTCCGGAATATTTTGATCCTGGAAGCACCATCATGTCCATATATTCCTACTGTGAAACCCGGGATCACCAGCGCGGAAGCGGAACGTGATTTGGGAAAACCACTTAGCGCTCCCCAATTCTGGTGGGGTGGTCTTTCACCGGACGATGCGAGTAGGCTTATGCATCTACCACCTAGGGCCGCTTCCACTCGAAGCATCGGCCTCAGACTCATTCCTTTGGCGGTCCCTAGTCTGACAGGGGTAAAAATGGGGTTTGTTGGATCACTCCCCAGTGATCAGCTCCAGACTTTGTACTTTGGTGTTCTCCAGCCTGGAGGAGGACGATGGGATTTGATGGGCCACATCCCGTGGCAACTCGGAATGGTGGGGGCGTCACTCCCCGTAATCAAACTGCTCTCACCAGTTTGACGTTCCTGCCAGCCAATACAATGCAGCCCCTCTTGTCACAAACTGTCATTGATCAGCTCCAGACTTTGTACTTTGGTGTTCTCCAGCCTGGGGGAGGACGATGGGATTTGATGCGCCATATCCCATGGCAACTCGGAATGGCGGGGGCGTCACTCCCCGTAATCAAACTCCTCTCACCAGTTTGACGTTCCTGCCAGCCAATACAATGCAGCCCCTCTTGTCACAAACTGTCATTGATCAGCTCCAGACTTTGTACTTTGGTGTTCTCCAGTCTGGGGGAGGACGATGGGATTTGATGCGCCATATCCCATGGCAACTTGGAATGGCGGGGGCGTCACTCCCCGTTAGTTATGTTGTAGCATTTTTTATCCCTACATAAAGACCATGATTGTAGAATATATTTACCATTTTTTATATTTACCACGTCTTCTCGTTTACAAGCTACAAGCCATTGTTTACTCATATCTTCGTTTTTTGGGAACCTAAAATAACGGATATCGCTTCCTTTTGTTTTTCTATAATAATTTCGGCACTTAGCAACTGCACAGTTCGACATTATTATATATCCAATGTTACTATAAACTGTTATTGTCGTAGTTATAATAATTTAAATCCAATTAATAAGCTCTCATCTAATTCACACAATATCACGGCTTCCTTAAAAATACAACACAATACGAAATACCGGAGCGTCTTGCATGATGTATCTTAATATTCTTAATGCTCTCTTCCATAATGTGTCATGCGAGTGACGTATATGCGCGCGGCGGACCAATTTCAGCCGGGAAGTCGCTTTACCGTCTTGTGTGTGCCGTGGCTAAAACGTATCGGCACAGATTAAAAATATTAAAGTAAGTTGAATTTATCCGAAGTCTGGCGACTTGGCTACTAACTTAAATTGGCCAAAAACATTTAAACTGGTTATAACGTATCGCAGCCGGTTCAAATGACGAAAATAAATTGGAACTAACTAAAAGTAACCGAAAGTTGATTGAATGACTAACCAAAACTAACCAAAAAACTAAAATTGGTATAGGAGCCGGATCAAATGACTAAAATAAATTAAAACTAACAAGAATTAACCAAAAGCTTGTTAAACGACTAACCAAACTAACCCAAACTAACCAATGACTAATTTTCAGTTACTTTTTATTATTTTTTAGTCATCTAATAGGTTAGTCACCAAAAATTCGGGTAATTTGTATTAGTTTTAACTTACTTCCATAGTTTTAATCTATTTCGAAACGTTTTAGCCCGTGTTGGTGCGTTTAGTTACTTTTGGTTGGTAATTCAATCAACATTCGGTTACTTTCAGCCAGTTCCAATTTATTTTAGTCAATTGAACAGGTTCCGATACGCTATAACCAATTTAAACGTTTTTGCTTAATTTTAGTTAGTCGCCAAAATTCGGTTAATTTGGGTTAGTTACTGATTTTGATAACTTTAATAAGTTCCGATGCGCTTTTGTCCTTTTTGGTGTTTATGGTTACTTTTCATTAGTTTTGGTTAGTTATTCAATCAGTTTTCGGTTAGTTTTAGAGAGTTTTAATTTATTTCAGTCATTTAAACCGGATCCTATACATCATAACCAATTTTAATGTTTTGATCAATTTTAGTTAGTCGCCAAAATTCGGTTAGGTACTTAATTAAAGTTAGTTTCAACTTACCTTAACATTTTTAATATGTTCCGATATGTTTTAGCCCTTTCAGATGCTTTTGGTTAGTCTTGGTTAGTCGTTCAATCAACTGACAGTTAATTTCAGTTAGTTTTAATTTATTTTAATCATTTCCGAAACGTTATAAACAATTTTAGCGTTTTTGGTTATGTTTGGTTAGTCACCAAAATTCGGTTAATTTGGGTTAGTTTTAATATTTTTAGTTTAGCCCGATTTGATGCTTCTACTTTCTTTTGGCTAGTTTTGGTTAGTCGTTCAATCAACTTTAGGTAAAATTCTGTTAGTTCCAATTTATTTTAGTCATATATACAGAGACGTTATAAGCATTTTTAATATTTTTGGTTAGTCACCAAAATTCGGTTAATTTGAGTTAGTTTGAACTTACTTCAATATTTTTAATCTATTTCGATGCGTTTTAGCCCGTTTTGGTGCTTTTGGTTATATTTGGTTAGTTAGTCGTTCAATCAACTTTCGGTAAAGTTCAGTTAGTTTTAATTTCTTTTAGTCATTTGTAGCAGTTCCGGTACGTTATAAGCAGTTTTAATGTGTTTGGTTAGTTTTGGTTAGTCGCCAAAATTCGGTTAATTTAGGATAGTTTTAACGTAACATTTGTAATCTGTTCTGATAAGTTTTAGCCCGTTTTGGTGCTTTTAGTTACCTTTGGTTAGTTTTGGTTAGTCATTCAATTAACTTTCGTTTACTTTCAGTTCCAAATTATTTTAGTCACTTGAACAGGTTTCAATACGTTATAATCAAATTTAATGTTTGTAGTTTGTTTTCGTTAGTCGCCAAAATTCGGTTCGGTTTGGTTAGTTTTAACTTAGTTTAATTTTTGTCACCTGTTCCGATAAGTTTTAGCCCGTTTTGGCGCTTATGGTTAGTTTTGGTTAGTGGGCCAATCATATTTCGGTTAGTTTCAGTTAGTTCCAATTTATTTTAGTTATTGGAACCGGTTCCGACACGTTATAGTCAAATTTGATGTTTTCGGTTAGTTTTGGTTAGTCGCCAAAATTCGGTTCATTTTGATTACTTTTAACTTACTTTAATTTTTGTAACCTGTTCCGATATGTTTTAGCCCGTTTTGGTGCTTTTGGTTAGTCGTTCAATAAACTTTCGGTTTGTTTCAATTAGTTCCAATTTGTTTTAGTCATTTGAACCGATTTCTATATGTTATAATCAAATTTAGGTTTAAATAAACAAACTAACACGATCTCTCAGCGTATGACGTCATGAATGGGGCAAATGTAGCATGCACTTTTTCACGATTTGAGGCCCTATACTAGGTAAACAGAAACATTTTCAGTGTTAAAATGCATTTGTAGATTGTCAGACATGCAGAATTGGTTGGTTGAAACAAAAGTTCTGATATCATAATAATAAAAATTTATCCCATATGTGGCCAATATTCTGGCGGACACTGTATAACATTAATTGGATTTAAAAAAGATTTAACTATAACATTGTGTCTGCCAGTGCATTAAACAACATTTATACATAACTTTCAGGATCGCGGGGTAATTTAAATAATGTTTTTTCGCCACCGATTCTAGTAGAACAATTCATATAAAGGCCCTTATAACCAGGCATTTTTAACAAAATTAAAATAAAGATTAATTATTTTTCGTAACGCTCTCGGACTAAACCAAAAGACTCGCGTGGCTCGCGTTTAGAATCACACTAGAGCTTGCCCTGACTATTTCTTGGGATGGCTGGCCATCCCGAGGAGGCGGAGCTTTAAACGAATTCTTGTTTCATGCGTTAGGTGGGAGGTTTCGCATCTGGTGTGGGTTTATCTGGGGCTTGGATTTCAAACTGCTGGGCGCTCACTAAATTGCGTCCATTCCGAAAATAGACCATTCTCATTTTAACAAATTACTCCACTGTGTGCCGAACATAAAAAAACAATGTTTTGCTCACGTGGGCGATAAAGCAATCGGACAATAGTTAGAAAGATCGTTACCAAACGCAGAAACGTGGGACCACAATAGCATTCTTAAGGCAAGATGGAAATTTTCCCACAACGAAAGGCATGGTTAATGCCTCATACAACACGTGAAAGGCTTTAGAAGGTAACGCCAATAATATTCTTATGGACATCTTATCCGAAACAGATGCGTTTTGATTTTTTATTTGAGCAAGTCAGTTCTCAATTCCATAAGCAGTAGTGTAGTGGGAACAAAGAAAAATTTAACCAAAATTTTTCCCCTGTGGTACAGCTTACCACACTACAATAGAATTAATTGAGTTCATCTGAATTCGGGCTGCTAGGAGTAGGTGCTTCACTACTCCCTCCTGGTAAGTCATTTAAAATTTGCCAAGATTCCTTGGATTTATTATCGAATCGTTCTAGAAATGTGAATTTTCAAATTTTAATACTTGTTCGATACATTTTTTGATATCCATTAAGAAAAATTAATTATTCATTACAAAATTCCAGAAATCTTTAATGGAATATCAAAGTTTTCTTGTTTCTTATATTAAATAAGGGGAAAAATAGTATTAAAATGTCTTGCTAAAATCTCACGAAAATGTTGTAAGGGGTGGTCGTGGTTAAAACATTCCAATCAGCTTGATTCCACAATAAGACGAACTGATCATTTATCTTTGAAAATAGGCTACACCATCTAGAAAGTCTCATTTCCTTACTCTTAATTGTACAAGAACAACAGAATAACAAATCCAGTTTGATGAAAAGTGTGGCGGCTAATAATACTACCACCAAAAAAAAAATGCAGTATTTTTACTTTTAAGAGTATAAGGTATATCACAAGCTATTGGGGGTTGAGAATTAAAAAAAAAACAACCTACCCTACCTATTTCTTATTAGGACAAAGGGCAAACTATACCATAACACAAGCAATACGACTGATATATTCTGAATTAGAATTTATACTTAAGAGGAAGAAGGTACGTATTTGAGGGCGTATAATAATTGGACTCACAAGTTGTTAGGTGATCAATCGTGGACATATCCTTAAACAGAAAAATGTTAAGAATTACAGGTCAACGAATACGACTGAAATCCCTGGATTAATTTTTAGGCCAGTCAAATACGAGTAGTACACTAGAAATCGATAAAATCGCAAACTAACGGCTAGTTCTGATTGTTTAACATGTTGTTAGGAGTACTACCAGTATATCCAAGTTTGCAGCTTCGAAAGACCTGTGCTAACTTCGTAGCACTCGAAAAATCGCACTTGTTACGGTTTTTTCACTAGATCTCCTAAACATTGAGTTTTTATAAACATGTCCAAAAATTGTAAATTTTTTCCAAAAATTGTAAGTTTTTCCCAAAAAAGTGAAATTTTCAGATTTGATCCACTTTTGTCCCTGAGATCAGGGAAAATACTCATTACCCATATAAAGTTATAGGAAGGGATGTTGTAGCAAATGTAATTAGCTTTAAATTGAGCATAGAATGACGTCTGTAGGTCTAGTAGCTTCCGTATAATGCTTAAAAATCCAAAAATTGGGAAAACTGTATTTCCCGCAAATTTACTCTGTTGAGTTCTCATGACGCTTTGAGGGTAGTTATCAAAGGAAACCCCATGTACATCCACAAGAAATATATTAGTGCATTTACAATGGAGTGATTACCATGATGCCGCCCATCTCATGAAAAGTTTTGTCCCCATCCAACGTTTTGACATTAACGTCGGCATTGTCAAATATGAACTGCATATTCACCCTCACCCACCATTTTCAATGGTGGGTGAGGATTCTTCACTTACTACGGGAGTTTTCGATACGCATTGCCTCACTGTAACTGCACGAAAACCCCATATGAGATGTTTTGAACCAAGCTTCCTGTATAAGTATGTACCAAAACTGGTCTTCAACGAAGACACGAAAGACTTTGGCCTGACTGCAGATATCAGTAAGTGCGCAGATCCCACACATTTCTTACGCCACTTTTCGAGAGCCTTATGTTTGTTTTTAGCACGATGGTTTCAAGCAACAGCCTCGCAGACTCGGGAAAGAGTAAGCATCCTGCAAGAAAGTTCGGATGGAAGATACTCACTGACGTCATATACCACTGAACGAATGTCTTGCGCAAGTATCTCTACTGCAGCCTTGACCAGCGACAGTCGCTCTTCTTTAGAGTTGTTTCTTCTTTCATACCGTACAGGATTTTTTTCCCGACGCGACGTCGCGAAAGCAAAGAACTGTTTCGAGGCTGCGGCCGTAAAACATTACCTTGTCGCAAAAGCGTTTCTCAAGGTGACTTCTGACGGGTCTGACATCAGGCTTGAAATCGCCGTTACTCTGCTCCATGAGGTTTAACGAGACTGACATTCCTTCTTGTTTTCGACAAGGAAAGAATATATAAACTCCATACTCTCAGTGATGTTTTAGGCTCAAAATTTCCTCTTTTGTGTCCGCCCGTCGGTGGAGATTTCTACAGTTAGATGCCGCATTGACTGTGGTACCTAGCATCAGGTTATTTAGAGAAGCAAGACGATGCATAATTTGCTGTGCTCATTCATCCCCTCGACGCTCGGCTGCTTCAAGCATGGTCGCCTTACGCTCACAGATTCAACTGTGTGGACAACATTCCGTCGACACACTGGCAGTTTTTTTGGAGCTTCAGAAATTCCTCAGTGATTTCGTCCCCACAGAGGAGCATGTATGTAATGGCATCTTTCAACATAATTTTAACCCACTTGAAGACGTTCGATTAACTTGAAAATTTGCACAATGATGACAATATAATAATTAGATAAATTTGTTTCAATATCCGGAAGGATTTAGATTTCTTTTTTAATCACATTCAACTAACGGAAGACATTTGAAACATTTCACGTGAGCTTTAGTCAAATACCCATCAAATCGTTGCAGAACTCGACAGAGCAAACTTGCGAAAAATGAAGTTTCCCATTTTTCAATTTTTAAGCATTGTGAGAAAACTATTAGACGACAGACGTCATTCTGTGCTTAAATTAAAGCTAATTACATTTGCTACAACATACCTTCCTATGACTTTACCTGTAAAATGAGTATTCCCCGATTTCGGGGTCAAAAGTTGAACAAATCTCAAAATTTCACTTTTTTGGAAAAAATTTACAATTTTTGGAGGGCTGTATCTTGGTAAGTATTGGACCTACAGAGCCGGTTCTAGTCTGAGCGTATAGCAAATTTAATCTGTTTCAGAGAAGTGAATAACATGTTTCATGAGAAACTCATAGTTTAGGAGCTATAGTGAAAACACCGCAACAAGTGCGAAAATTTCGCGGTTTTTCGAGTGTTACGAAATTAGCACAGGTCTTTTGAAACAAACTTGGATATACACTACTGGCAGTGCTCCTAACAACATATTAAGAAATCAGAACTAGCCGTTAGTTTGCGATTTTAATGTACTATATGACTGACTGGCCTATTTTAGATTTAGGAGGAACTAAATTCATATTCATAATCTCGCAAGCCGTTAGGAGGAAAGATTTTAAAAAATAACCAATAGAATACGTTCTTTCGTTTCAAATATTCCAAGAATAACTGACTATTAAGTAGGATTAAAAGAGATTTGTATCTTTAGTTTTAAGGGTGATAGAAAAACCTTGTGAAAAACATATATGTGCATCGGTGTCAAGAACAGTTTCGGTCTCGATTCTATCTGAAAAATCGAAACCGAACTAGACTTGCGAGAACTAAGTAAATTGATACTTTTAACACATTAATCCAATTGTTAATATTACTTTTATATATCGGTTAGTAGTTCATTATTTGGACTAGAGGTTTTTTACTTAATAAGGTTTAAAATTCATCGTAGAGCGCCTTTTAACGTACAACTCGAATAGGCTAGACAAGTAATTTTTGCAGAACAGTTTCCAATTTTAATTGTGATAATATCTAAAATATTTAATTCCAGATTTAATTATTAGCTTCTATTGAATACAACTCCAATTAATTTGAATGATCTTATCTGCATGGATGATCGTTACTTATTTATTAAAAAATTACCGATTCAGACTAGATTATTTATCACCACGATAACAATATTTTCAAGGTGCGACAAACTTAAGGTAAGTCGTCAAAAGTTTCGAGAGCATTTCATTTGGATCCTCGTTTAATCACTGATATGAATTAAGGATCAGTGAATAAATTATGATTCTCTGAAAGGGCGTCTATTATAGATAGACAGCAATTTTATGTTGTTAAAAGGAACGTGTTTGTTAAAATAAAGACCTCTACATCATCCCTAAAACGCTAATTTCTCCTACCCCACTTTAAATACAAATTGTTATTTATAGTTGATTATTTTATAGCTACTACTCATCAAGAAGGTAAAAGTTCGCCTGTTATAAATAATATATATTTATTAGAGAAGTAAACTTTTTTATTGAAATATAATAGTACAAAATATTTATTCTAATTTATATTTTAGGATTTTCATATAGTTAATCACAAATTTTCTTAAGGTACCAATAATATGTTTTACTAGCACCTGTTTTTTCCATATTCATGTGGTGATACAGAAAATGTTACAAATTGAACACTCTTACTCTTTAAAATGTGGTAAGAGGATCTTGTATTCTTATAAATCTATTGGATCGTAAAATATGAAATATATGGAAACTGTGTCCATGCCTACAGGAGACGGCTAGACAAAATAATTCTAGGTGATTTCCTTTAAAAATTTGATTTCAGCTTTATATTCATCAAGTTCCAATAAAATACAATTCCGTGTAATAAGTCGCGAAATTTATTTCAACTTCCAAAAGTATTTCCTTTTCATCTCGACCTTCGTCTTCTACTTTCTTTTCGATGAGTTGAGGCGGAAAATGCGTCAGAACATACGAATACACTTGCCCTTTTTTTCCAGTGATCCAAGTAGTTCTAGTAGTAAAAGGTATACTGAAGTTAATTAAAAAAATAGTCTGGCTAATCTGTGAGTATGGATAATATATCTGGCAGGTGAAAACCTGAAAAGCTTTCATCAGAAAATTTTCCCTCATTTTCGCAGTCATGAAAATTTATCAGATATGGCCTATATTATAATAATAGCTTAAAATACAATCTGGCTAATGTGGAACACCCACAGAGCCTTGCCAGATTCGTCTAATGATCGTCAGGCGCGCTAAATTCGGCACGTTCGATTATACAGGTGATACGTGCATTTGCTTCTTTATGAGAGCATTAACAATGAAATATAAGAAAGCACAGAGTACAGAATTATGATGGGGCAGGTTGAAAAATATTTATTGACGAAATCATAAAATTTAATGAAAGCCACAGAAAAGTTTTGCTTGACATCGGCTAATGAAAAAATGACTATAATTGATCAAAAATAATAATCAATTATTTAATAAAAATATTATTATAATTAAATAAAGTCTTCGTCTTTCGCCATCGCTATCACTGTCTTCATAATATTCATTATCATCGTCATCATCTTTTTCGCATCTGTCCTCAACATGATCAATACTCTTTTCAAGTTCCATAGCATCAGAGTCAGGATTGTTATCATCTTCACCTGCGAACACATAAATAAATACATTTTGAAAATTCAATTCTACTTCAAAGTGTCATCGACCCTACATATTTAAAACAAAGAAAAAATGCACCTTCATCTGGTTGAATGACGATTTCACTGACAACCGTAGGCAGCTGATCACCTTAAAACCATCGAAATTCGTATTTTCCATCCACCTCTTCCCAGCCACTATCAATAGGCGATAGAATCGTTGTATACTTAGAATGAGCATTTCTCCAAATGTTCGAAATATATGAAGCCCTTAAAATCTGCTGGTGTAATTCGGATTGACAAGGTGGTACAGCAGAACCATCGAAGTTTTTTATGATTGGCTTGAAGAAGTTATCGGTATTACTGTCATATATTTTTGAAACGTTTATGTGCCTTTTAGCATTACCCACCCCAACCTCCATCCAGACCTTAACTGATGCTTCAAGACGTTGCATATTTCCAGCATGATGATGAGAATATCTGTGTCGGAACGTCTAATCAAAACATTACTTGCCGGATCAAAACAAATCACGCTGGAAATACTATCTTTAGATGGGCATGTTTTGTTTTTATGAAAAAAAAACACATAGATAGGGATAAAAGGGACAGGGGTCTAGACAGCTGCTCTCAGGTAACTCGCATTCCAGGGTCGTTACCATATACTTAAAAAGAAATATACTGCTAAACCGTCATTTGGACAATGAGTGGAAAATGAAGTCAACACTAAAAGACGGGAATATCAATTTTGCATAAGTCTATCTTTGTCGTTCAGGAAGTTGTTTGTGCGCACGCTCTGTACGGAACGTTCTTATTGGTCCGTTTGTCGTGCATTAAACTGGCCGAGGCCGACCCCGACCACGGCCACCTATACAAGGCCATGAAGCAGCAAATCTTGCCCTTCTACTATCTAGTGCTTCCTTATTAATCTTAAAATAAGACAATATGGTAAAACTGGACACAAGTTTATTAATTATAAAAATAAATATGAGAAATATAGACATGAAATAAAAATCATATCAAAGATAGGGATAAACTAAAGTTACGAGTAGTAGATGAACGGAATATCTGAATAACATAATTGCTTTGTATTATGCTTGTTGGCTTATAATTTCCATTTTTGATAATATGTATGTATTAATAATATAAACTATGTGATTAGTTAATAAAAATGTGATTACAGTTAAATGAAATATGTAGCCCAAGATCAAAGCAGTTGCAAAAGGCAGTATTTTACGTATAAGTATTCAAGTAGATTTCTCAGAGTAAAACGAGTCACAAAAAATAAAAGGTATATATAGTGTATGGTTTTTTTAGTTAGTTCACCTATTCAGTACCTACTCAAGCACAATCTTTTTAAGTAGCAATAACAGAATACATGATAAAATAAAATGATTAATTA
>JAEQML010077114.1:0-13032 GCA_016904865.1 Pissodes strobi
ACCAGACAATCTTTGAGCGTTTGGTTTGCAATTGTTTATAAACCTGAATGTATAAGCAGCTGATCTTAATAATCGATTGAAATTTGAAAACCTTTCAAAGAAATGAAACCATGGATTATCACTTGTAATGAGCAAAACAGTCTTTGTTTTTCTTTCTTCTTCGTGTGTGTTTTTGACCTCCTTTTTGGGATCATTTAGAATCAGTTCATGGTTTTGGAGAAAACTGGGGCCTCGCCACCAGAGATTTGCGAGCTTGATTTGATCAGAGGTTAAACCTCTTGAAAAGTGATCAGCTGGGTTATGTTTGGTTGAAATATGACGCCATTTAAAATCATGAGTTAAGGCGCGTTCTCACGAATCGATTTTAGTTGATCAACTTAAGTTGACCAATAAAAATCGAAACAAGTTTTTGTTCACACGCATAAATAAAAATTGATTCGGTAGAGGTTTTTAAAATGGCTAAGAACGAGCTTGTTCAAGCGGGCATAGCAGTCATTTGTGAATTATTAAATGAAGAAGTCAGAGACATTTCATCAAAATTTAGCAAAAAACCTAGAAAACGTCGGTTTTGGGTCAGGTGTTTCAGGAGCCCTGCTGAAGGAGCTGGCATTAGAGGATAAGGATGCCTACAAAAATCATTTGAGAATGTCTGAAGAACAATTAGAAGAACTTCTTTTAAAGATAAAAAGCAAAATACAAAAACAAGATACCGTTATGAGAAGATATATTAGTGCAAGTTTAAAGTTACAAATAACCTTACGATATTTGGCAACCGGAGATTCCTTTAGCACATTAGCTTTCATGTATCGTGTCAATAAAAATACCATATCAGCCTTTCTAAAACCAGTCTGTGAAGAAATATATGAGGCATTGAAAGAATTCATACAGGTAAGTTAAAACGAAACAAATATGGAAAAAAAATAAGGTATTTAATTCTTATTTTGTAGTAAATATATAACTCCAAGTTATTTTTATTAAATATGTTTTACAACACTAAATTATAAATTGAAAAGAGCTTCAGCGATAATATCGGAGGTGGGTTCCATGGCAGCAAATGTGTTATCTGTAGGCGATTGTAGTGAAAGAGACGAGTGCTCGTCCCTCGTACTGGAATATGAATATGCAGGAGATTGTGTTGGAGTTTGCAATAACCTAAGACGCTGCTGCCTTATTATATCTTCAATTTGTTCCTCGCATAGAAGTGCATTATATAGAGGAAGCTGCCTCAACTGGGCTGCTATATGTGAGGTAGTGCAATCGCAGGTGAATCTGGGGGATGGACGGGCGAATCCGGAAATTCATTGTCTATCTGGGATAGCGTGGTCTCATCCTGAGTTTCTAATTCATTGGTTGGCAAGATCTAAAACGAAAAAATATATTTCCAAAGTCTTCTTTTTATATCTAATGTTTGATTTGTTATTAGTTATTTATTTCAGACACAGTATTTTAGGTTGCCTCTTTAATACTAAAATATGTTTTTATTTATTTCAGGTTCCACAAAATGAGACGGAATGGAAAGAAATTCAAGACCATTTCCACAAACGATGGAATTTTCCCAACTGTTGCGGTGCTCTTGGTAGGAAGCACGTTGTTATACGTGATGTACCCCATAGTGGCTTGCAGTATTTCAATTATAAAGGAACTTACAGCGTATTTTTATTTGCTGCCGTTGATGCCAATTACTGTTTTCGTTATATCGATGTAGGTGCAAATGGACGCGCAAATGATGCAGCTGTTTTTTCAAATTCAACTCTAAACGCAGCAACTGAATGAAATTTGCTAAATTTTCCGAAAAATTAAGTTTTCGTAGCCGACGATGCTTTCCCACTAAAAACATACATTTTTAAACCGTATGCAAAATCTACTTATCTCTCTAAAAACCAAAAGATATTTAACTACCTCCTATCCAGGGCACGTCGTATAGTAGAAAATGCGTTTGGAATTTAAACCTCAAGAGTCCGAATTTTTGAACGACCAAGAGCTGTGGACATTGACTAAGTGGATATTATTATTAAAACAGCGTGTGCATTACACAACTGGCTAATTTCTACTTCGAGTCAAAAATATACGCCAGCAGGGTCATTTGATACTGAAGATTTTACTACCAGATCCATTCCTGGAGATCGGAAAATATTTTAGGTAGTGGTTTACGTGAATTAGACCATAATGGAAGTAGAAATTATTCAATAGATGCTGCTAATAAAAGGGACAAATATGCTGAATATTTCTGTGGTCCGGGTGCCGTACATTGGCAAGATACAATGATTTATCCCAATTAAGTACGTACTTAGTCTTTAAGAATTAAATTTGTGTACTTACCAAATTTGATGTGCTGTCTCTTGTTATAGATACTGCTCGTAAACATAACTCAGCTTTCTTAAACCAGAATATCTTTAGCTTGTATATATCCACTGTTCCTGAACCGCTTTTTTGAGATTTTAATACCAATGTAAGTTCTTTCTTGTACATCGTTCTAATTGTTTTTATCTTATTTTTAATGTCGGTAGCAGTTACATTTACTTCTACCTTCTGCATTTCTTTAACGATGTTGGCTAAAGCGTTGTCTCGAGCATCCCTGTTTCGGTAGCTCTCGAGTTGGGTATTCCATAAACAGTCATGGTTTTGATATAAATCCAAAAAATGTAACATAATACTTTCAGCCCACTTCATGGTCATCTTTTTGTCTTTTTTTAACGCAAAACTAGCACACCCAAGTCTCAAAATGAAACTGTTGAAAACAAAAATCGACTGACTACCGTTCGCACGGTTCAAATGCGTTTCAACTTGTCTGAAATTGGCCCGTAAATTCGCCTATGACGCATTTATTGATCGATAAGTTTTGAATGGATCAAACTTTTTCTGTTCAACTGAAATTGATCAACTTAAAGGGAAAACATGGTTCACAAGCATATTTTTATTCGATTTTGCTTGATCAATAAAAATCGTTCCACTAAAATCGACTAGTAAGAACGCGGCTTTAGAGTTTGTATTTGAGATATACGATTAGCAACGAAAATGTTATATCGAGAAGGATGCTAGTTAAGCCAAGCTAAAACGACTTCTGAATTGGTCCATAAGTTGATGCTTTGAAATGAAAATCTTTTTTCAAAAATTGACATAACTCTAGTTACTAACCTTGAGAGCAAGAGAGCGCCACAAAGTTCCATGCGCGGAATACTAATTTCTTTTATTGGGGCAATTGTGCTTTTTGAGGTGATAAGCTGACACGATATTGTTCCGCTCGGGTAAACAGCTCGTAAGTACACACAGGCACCATACGCCATACGACTAGCATCGGAGAAACCGTGCAGTTGAACTGATGAAGTGACATTAGAGAGAAAGTATCTGGGAATTTTTAGTGATTTTAGTTTGGGTATGCTTCTGTAAAAAGAAATCCATTCTTTGAGTAATTCGTCATCAAGCGAATCATCCCATCCAATTTTTGACATCCAAATTTTTTGCATTATAATTTTGGCTACCACAATAATTGGTCCAATTAAGCCTAGGGGATCGAACATTTGAGCAATTTTTGACAATACCGTCCGCTTTCTTACGGTGGCTTGTAAGGAGAATTCGGGAACAGAAATAGAGAACTCATCGGAGTTTGGATCCCAAAATATGCCAAGAACCTTGTTTGAAGTTCCTTCAATTTCAATGTTGTAACAATCTTGATTCGTGGGAGAGTCGTTTGGTAAAATGTTCGAGTTGGAACACCATTTGTGCAAATTAAAGTTCCCTAAACTACAAAGTTTATTAAGTTGGTGATATAGTTCTAACAATTGCTCATGGGAGACTTGTCCACACAGAGCATCGTCTACATACATTTGTGAGAGGACTACCTCGGCGGCTAAAGGAAAGTCATGCTGATGTAACAAGGCAAGTTGTTTTATGGCTCGTGTTGCTAACCATGATGCGCAACTAGTACCGTAAGTTACGGTCGATAATTCAATGCATTGGAGTTCTGGAGAAGGACTGTCACGCCACAAAATGTTTTGGAGAAAGGTTTGGTTAGGGTTCACCTTCACTTGGCGGTACATTTTCTGAATATCGGTAGTGAGAACGAACTTAAAGCTTCTGAATCTGAGCAAAATATCATAAAGATCAGGCTGAACTGTGTAGCCTTTAAGCATAATATCGTTGAGAGAGTTTCCTGATGTTGTTTTCATTGAGCCATCAAACACAACACGGATTTTGGTGCTTTTGTGATCTTCGCGAATGACACAGTGGTGTGGCAGGAAGAAATTATTTTCGCCATTTTCATTTTTTAAAGAGAGAGGCACAATCTGAGCGTGATTGAGTGAGAGATATTCATCAATAAATTCCCTATATAGTTTGAAAAGTTCTGGACTTTTTTCGAAGCGTCGTTCTAAGTGTGAAAATCCTTTTTTGGCAAGAAAAAATGATTCTCCTAATTGAAAATCTTCCTTGGGATTTTTAAGGGGAATATCTAGTTGAAAAGCACCGTTTGCTAATCTGAGAGTAGTGTCGAGAAATATTTGCTCAGCCATCGTGTCATCAGGGGACAAAGTAATAGTATCTTGAGATGGTGAGCTGTCTCCTATTGACCAAAATTTTTCCAGAAGTTCGTCAAGGGGTTTTTCTTCAACAGAGTTTTTCAAAAAGAAGCATCGGTTTTTATTTGAAACTTGACGATTATTATTTGGAATCACGGCACGAGGAGGAATTATTCCAGAAATAATATAGCCTAAGTGAGTACCAACTAATGTGAGAGATTGGGCATCAGCACCAAGCAGAATGTCAACAGGTGAGGGCTTGTCAAAATTGGGATCGGCTAGAATCACATCATTTGGTAAATTCAACTTTCGCTTGTTGATTTTAAATTGAGGTGATTGTTCAGTGATAGTGTCTAATACACAACAATTAATTGAAATGCTAAATCTATGTTCGACTGTGGAATCAAGTTTAAGAGACACAACTTGGTTAGAGTGTTTGACGTTCCCGCCAATGCCAGAAATTTCAATTCGTTGATGGCTAGGGGACAATCCTAATTTTTTCACGAGAGAGTTTGTTACTATTGAGATTGTGCTTCCAGAGTCGATTATAGCTCGCGCTGTGACGACACGTCCACGCTTGTCACGCATTTTTACAAGAGCAGTAGCCAACAACACTTCGCTATCGTCAGTGGCAAAAACTGAGAGAGTTCTATGATTATTGATATTATTGTTATTATTAGGGGGCATGTTTTTATTTGATTTGTCATTTTGAGGATAGCGCTGATGGCGATCGAGTTGTGAGTCACTTCCATAGAATATTTGAGAATTAATATTTAAAGACCCATTGTCTCTTAAATCATTTAAAGAATTTCGATTATCATTGCCTTTATAGCTATTATTATGAAAATCCCGATGCAATAGTGTGTGATGTTTTCTTTGACAAATACGACATGAGTGAAATGTGACACAATTTTTTGCTTGATGCCTAAGACTCAAACAGTTAGAACAACCATTGTTTTTATCAATGAAATCCGTTTTTCTGTGATGCGGTAAATTTACAAACTTTGTGCACCCATAAGTTCGATGATTAGGATTTCCACAAAATGTACACTTTACTTTATTAAAGCCAGAGAACCTGTCATTACCCAAAAATTCATTACGATTATATGCATTTTTTGCATATTCATTGCGAGGTGGCGCTTGATTGCCTTGCGCATAATGAGAATATTTTTTGCTAAGTGCATTGTTTGGGTTGGAATACTTGTTTCCGGCAGCAGGTTTATCAATTTGAGATTCAGAAAGATCCTCTAACACTGTACAACGTTTTTCTAAAAACTTGAGAAAATCGCCGAAAACTGGTAACGTTGCATGAGCGGTTGCTCCTGAGCCATGTAAGCTTTTCTAGTGCCATAGTCTAATTTATTAGAGAAAATGTAAATCAAAATCAAATTCCAGTGTTCGACAGGAATATTTTGATTTTTTAATGAATCAAAGTTTTGCTTAATTTGAACCATAAAATCTCTTAATGATTGTGCGGTTACTTTACTTAAGGGAGGTACGTCTAATAACTTCTTTATATGAGCAAAAATTATATGATTATCATATCTTTGTGTTAAAGTGTCAATAGCAATTTGCAAATTATCTGACGTTAATTGCAGTGTATCAATTAAGTTGAGAGGCTCGTTCCTTAAATATGATTTCAAATATATTAACTTTTGAATATCAGAGAGTGATTGATTATTCAAAATTAGCGTTTCAAAAAGTTGATAAAATGCATTCCATTTTGTCAATTCACCATTAAATTGAGGAATATTTAATTCAGGTAATTTTACATTTGGAGTACTCGATTGCACATTTTGCAAGGGTGCTGGAGATTGACCTTGAACTTGAGCTTGAGAGCTGCTATTTAGATTTTTTATTTTGCCCTTTAAATTGGCAGCTAAATCATAAAAAATGTTTTCGACCATTTCTAATTCATTATCTGTGGGGTCGGTCAGTTCAATTTCTTCTTGAACTTGACAAAATTTAGAAAAGTTAAGAGTAAGGGCTTCTAACCTAACCTCAAAGCAGAATGCATCAGTTTCTGTGTCGCGATGAGTATTGTACCAATTGCCAATACGAGTAATAGAGCCTTTATGGCCTCCTCGAGATCTTTTGAGATCTTCTAGCTTAGTCATTTTTATTTACAATTACAACAATCCAAAATGAGAAATGCTTCTAACTATTAACATTTATAGAGTGCTAAATACAATGAGGATCAATCAACTTTGATTATAAAAGTGGTTGCATTACCTAAACATGAGAATTTATTCGAGAAATGTACATACGACATGAGAAATATTGTGATCAACAATGCAAGAAATACATATACGTGACAATAAATATATATATGGACAACAATATACTTACGAGGCAAGAAATATGTATACGAGTCAACTATAGTATGAGTTACGAGATAGCTGTATTATGAGCTTCGATATAGTGAGTCGAGAGTGAGATATGACATTAATCTGTCATTGGTTATCAAAATATTCATACAAATACTTGAATTTTTTAAACATCCGGCTCGAAGGACCATTTTGATTCAGTCCTATTTTCTGAATCAAACAGAGATGTGCTCTTAGGCACTAAAATTCACCATAGGGCTAGTTCTAAAGTCATTTTGTAAATAAAACAAAAAGCTTTGGCATTATATGTATATTTTAATAAGTTATTTTACCTGAAAATAACTAGAAGCTCATAAATATACAAAATATAAACAATAAGTGATTATACGTAATCAGTGCTACGATATGAACAATATCAGTCGAGGCAAAATGTCGACCTTGAAGAATGTGACATGAATAATACTCTTAAAACCTAAAGCTTGCATAAACAATTGTAATGTTAAACAAGTATATGATTATAAACATAATCTTGCAGCTATATACACTTAAATGTTCATTTATATTCCTGCAGAACTGCTACGATTAGCTGGGATAACTTTGAGATGAAATATAGTATCATACAAGCGATAATAACAGGATAAATATTACCTTACTGTCCACATATAAGCTAATAGGTACAATATATTCACCACTTGGTTAGCAATGTTCAATCGTTCAGCAGATTGTCTTCAACCACAGGAAATATCACTTTTAAACACTTACTAAGTCCTTACTTAGCGACTATATACAATTTACTTCAACTTCTTGCGAACAAAAATGACTCAATGGCGTGTTGAGACTTGAGTATGATATGCAGGTAGATGCTTATGGCAGGGCTATTATGATGCCTTTGTGGAATGCGTTTTCTACACGCAGAAATTATTGTAAAACACGCTACGCAATTCGCGTAGGTATGCTGAACTAAGTGAATTGGAATAGCACTTATGGGAGACTTTATATTTTAATAAAGCTGAGAGAGTATTGAGAGATTGGGTTTGTAAACGTTTGAGTTTACTTACTTGGCCTGTTGCCTTGGGTACGATTAGTACAGTGTTAGAGAATTAGAGAAAACCTCCATGGCTGTGTGCCATGAGGAGCGATTTAGGGATCGCGACTTGCTTAACGAGGGCCAGTTAAGAAGTGAATTCTCGAACGGGAGAAGCGTCGTCTGTCGACTTTTGGCGCGTTAACTTACCCCCACTACTTCATATTACGTCAGTACAGGGCGAATAACATAAATATAGAGAAATTGTGTAAAAGCTTGGCAACACCGGTTGTCTAAATTAATATTATGAATTTTAACACAAATCTGGTTGAAATCTGCTCGCTAATTTTCCTAAAATTCGATTATTAAAGATCGAAATTTTAGGGAATTTTAAGTTGAGTGAAGGGGCTATCCTGTAGGGTAGCGCTGTGATTGATCGGAATCAGATCAGAACGTTGTAAGTAGAGATGGCGCTACGAGTATCACCAAGGTTTTTAAGATTTCCTTGGAATGGACTATGAAAGCTTACAGAATTACGGCAACTTAAGCATTGGCGATGCCTCAAAACTCACGTCAAAAGTTCGCCAACATTACAGAGACGCACATCCTTTTTTGAGAATAAACAAGTCAATATCGTCAAATATTGACACAGGTAAAAAGAAAGCGAGCCCAACGAACATCCAAGGTACCGAGACCGCGAAAAAGTTGCAGATCACCTTGAGCGACCGACAACAGCAAAAAACAAAAGACGCTTTTTGCCGTATGGATACAGCCAAGCCGGCTGATCTACTTGAAAACGACCCTAAAGTAATGACTCCGCCGCCTCCCCCGGCAAATACAGCTCCTGCGACCTTGGTAGGTGATAAACCCAAAGACATTTTCAAAACGCCCTTCAGGCAAATCCCGTTCAAAAAGAACTTTAAGATCACTACCCTTGATATGGGCCAACTCCCCCATGTGCCTACATAAAATCAATATCAACCCCTTACCGATATTGACACGGAAGATGAAGACTCGGTGAGTGTCGCGTCCACCACAGCTTCCACTGGGGTTAAGCGTAAAGCAACCACAAAGAAGCAGACTAAACCCGCCCCCAAACCGAAAATTCAACCCCCACCCTCGGTTGTCATCAAAGGCCGTCCGGCCGACCACAGGCAGCTAAGGGAAGATCTGCAAGCAATGCGAATAAGCCGCTACCAACTTAAATACACAAAGAATAGCGTAATTGTGTACTGTGAGAACGCAAATGATTTACACACACGGAAAAGGACCCTTGATATAGAGCGTACTGAGTACAGAGACCCAAGAGAAGACGAGGGCATCTGTACTTCGGGGGCTTGATGGCGACATCAAGCGTCAAGAAATAATTGAAGCGCTCAGCGATGAGCACAACGTAAAGCCGAAAAATATATATGAAATGAGGAAGACAAGGCAGCCTATGTACCTTGTCATACTCGGAACCGACTATGCCGTACGACGATTAAATAACGAAATCAAGACTTTAATGCATGTCCGTATTTCGTGGGAAACAAGGCGCTCCGGCAAACCCGTACTTCAATGTAAAAATTGTCAACAGTACGGGCACGCCAGGTCCTACTGCAACAGGAAGACCGCATGCAGCAAATGCGGGGGGCCCCATAACATCAAACAATGCTCGCAAGAACATATCAAGTGCGTAAACTATGGCGGACCTCATCGATCCATTGATGAGAAATGCCCAGTTTACGTTTACAAGTTGAATATCATTGAAGCCGCCGGAGCCAGAAATAAACAACCTAAGCAAACATACAAACCTGCACCGCCACCGACCAATCTGGCTTGGCGCGATAATGCCACGACAAAAGTAGCAGACGGCTCACGGAGCCAAGGGCTAAGCAATGCCCAACGAAATGAAGACTATCAGGGACAGTTTCCGCCCCTACAACGCAGCAGAGCCCTATTCACCCGAGAGAATGTTGACAAACAAAATGTACAGGTTAGTGGTACTGTTCCTGGTAGCTTGAAACATGTCAATATCAATAATAACGTAAATATAACAAACATAATGTCAAATTTAAATAATGTGGTATCTAAGATAAATAGCCTGGTCAACTTAGACCAGCTCTTTTTGGCCTTAGACCACTACTCTAATATGTTAGAAGCGTGCCGAGGCGATAAAGCAGAAATCCTGCAAGCCTCGATTCGCTTCTTTTCCTTTGAATATTCGGAGTTTAACATTTAATGTTAAACATAGCAAGTTGGAACTGTCACGGCATCAGGTCCAAAATGGGCGAATTTCGTAATTTTATGCAAACCTCCAATTTTCAGATTGTTTTTCTCAACGAAACGTATTTAGATCCTAACTTTACGCTTAAAGTTAGGAACTACAATATCGAGAGATTTGATAGGCCCGATCGAGCCGGAGGAGGCGTGGCCTGCCTCATACACAGGTCACTTCGCTCTAGGCGAGTATATAACGTGCGCTCTGCAATAAAACACGTCAGTAACGAACTGGAAAGCGGCCTGCGTGTATGTGGCTGCTACGCGCCCCCGGCCCTCCGCCTCACGGCAAACGATCTCCTTTGCATTATTACCGCAAAATAGAGTATCCCTGCTGATCGGCGACTTGAACGCCACACACGCTGCTTGAGACAGCGTAACTAACAGCAGGGGTAGATTATTCAAGGGGATAATCGAAAATGATCTGGAAATGTCCTTTCATAGAACTCCAAACCCTACATATCTTCGAAGCGACTTCTTCCTGGATGTTGCCATTACTAGGGGAGCGATAAGAACCACCCAGTTACTAGAAATTAACACCTTAAACTCGGACCACCTTCCGATCAAAATTAGCCTGTACCATAGGGTCCCCACGACGAGTGATACCGTCGTTTTCTACAGGAATCTTGACTGAAGGGTATTTCGAGAGAGGTTGAATGAGGTAACTGTCGTCCCTGAACAAATAGAAACAATCCAGGAGCTCGAGAATGAAGTAGAAAAGCTTACTATAAACATCCAGCGCATCCGTGATGCTATGTGCCCTAGGGTTACCATCCGCCCTAGGACAGAATCACTTCCCGAACCTATCCTTGAACTTATTTCACTCAGAAACCGCTTTCGACGTCGATGGCAGAGAAACCGGACACAAATGGGATCCGCTCGTATCAATGCGCTGATGGAGGCAATTAGGATAGAAATACGGGAACATCGTAATCAAGCATGGCTTGATTACATGAATACAATAAACAGGGAAGACAGCTCGCTGTGGAAGTTGGCCAGGAAAATCCGTGGAGGTAATACGCAAGTACCCGTGATCAGACACCGTGGCGCTGACATAGTGAATGATCGGGGAAAAACAGAGGCCTTCGCGGACTACTTGGAGGGCGTCTGCAGCGAGTCGCCTGACATTCTCCCTGAGCAAGTGCAATACAGCCTCACTGTAAGCACTTTTCGCCAACATAAATATCCTAACCCTCCGTCAGTACTTGATAAATTGAGAGTCACGCCGGCGGAACTTCGCATAGCTCTCTGCCGTCTTCCGAGAAATAAAGCTCCTGGCCCGGACAATATTCCGAATTTAGTCCTTAAAAATTTACCTAAAAAGACAATAATCCATCTAATGCATATAATTAATGCGGTAATCAGGCTGCAACATGTCCCTAAATCCTGGAAAGCAGCGCGCGTAATTCACTTCCTGAAACCGGGTAAAGACCCATTAACATCTTCCTACCGGCCGATATCCCTATTGAATACCCTCGGGAAGGTGGCTGAAAAGCTAGTCTTGCTAGTCGAGCGGCTGAATATCATCCCCCCGGAACAGTTCGGTTTTCGCGGCCGGCATGGCACCGTCATGCTTGCCGCAAAGATCGCTTCTGATGTCTATGAGGGATTCAATAACAGGCAATCAACTGCAATACTGTTCCTGGACATTGAGAAGGCGTTCGACAGGGTATGACATGAGGGGTTGCTTTACAAACTGTTAGCGAAATACAGCTTACCGCTGCATATAATCTCACTCATTGAATCATACCTTGCCGGACGCACTTTCGTGACCAGAGTAGGAACACCTACTTCTGCGAGCAGGAGACTGTGCGCAGGGGTGCCACAGGGCACGGTTCTCTCGCCGCTGCTTTTCAATCTTTGTATAGCAGATTTTCCGTCATATCCTGAAACCCGCAATGCCCTCTTTGCCGACGACACGGCGATTTATTCCAGAGATCCCATAGCCGAGGTGGCAAAGTCAAGACTAGGTAATCACATGAACGTGCTTGTTCCTTATTATGAGAGGTAGAAGGTCACCCTCAATACGAGCAAAACTGAACTCGTCGTGATCACTCGTAAGATGAGGGACATTGATGTTACGACTCTTATAATAGGGAACACGCCAGTCATACCTAAGACCCAGGTAAAATACCTGGGACTAATCCTAGACAATAAACTCAATTACAGTAAGCATGTCTCCGCAATTATAAATAAAAATGAAGGGATTGGAAGGGGTCTGAACTTGCTAGTGGCAGGCAAGCCCTACCTAGGCCCTACAAACAAGTTGACGTTAGATAAGTCAGTAATAAGGCCTGCGCTCCTGTATGGTGCCCCGGTGTGGTGTTCGGTGGCCAGGACTCATTTGCGAAAACTACAAGTTATACAAAATAGATACCCGAGAGCGGCGTTCTCCCTTACTCTGCGTGATCGCGTTAGAACTACGGATCTGCATGCGTGCGCTAGAGTTGACTACGTTGAGGATCACATCAACGACCTCGCATGCAGATTCTTCTCGCATCAGATTAAGGGATCGCCGCTGACGGCCCATATTGCCGACATGAGATACGACCCCGAACAACACACCACCCACGGCCCAACATATAAGGAGATTTCCTTATATTACAGACAACTAAGACTGCCTTAGCTCAGTAATACTCATTATTCCCTAAATCCCAACATTAACACTTAAATTTTACCCTTCTCATAACTTTTACAGCCTTTTAGCCCAATTTTACATTACTTTGAAAATCAGTAAGCACCAGGAGAGCAGAAGCTTATTGTCTTCGCGGGCAATGAGCACCCCTGCTACCTGATTGGCCAGCCGACCATGTTAGGACATGGGGCCGGGGCTTGCTAGAGGTTCCACTCCTCTTATAAATATGCACCAGCACTTGCTGTATCACTTGACTTATAACCACCGAAGCAT
>MU196375.1:0-10006 GCA_016904865.1 Pissodes strobi
TTGGGTTAGTTATATAAACAAAATGGTTTTCAAAATAGCCGCACATTGATAGAGCACTTATTAAAATCGGGAGAATCACAGATGCAATAATCCCTGAAAATAATAGTTCTTACAATTTGCTTAACAGGCATCTAACGCTGGAGCTAAACATTAATTTGCATTGTTAGGGGTAGAAGTCCAAGGTATGAGGAAGCTGGACCACTTACTATATCTGACTCTTTTCTTTAAAGAAAGAAGCGACTCGAGACGAAGGATATCTGTCAAACACTTTTTAAGCGCTGCACATTCAGGTCAGGACTTGATGGGTGGAATAAGTAGGGTGGATTTAATTCGATTACGCCTTTTTGGACCTATTTAGTTTTTAGTGTATTATTGTGTCGTACGTAATAATATGTTGATGGTTTTTTTACTTTAGTTGTGTTTCTTTTTTTTTTTGAAACCTATTTAGCTCTAACAGTGTTCTAACGTCAGCAATACCTTGAAAAATGCAAGTAATAAGACTAACTGAAACTAACTGACAGTTTATTAGACGACTAACCAAAAGAAATCAAAAATAAGGAGAACCATTAGAAAGCCAACTAAAACGTATCGGAACACATTTAAAATATTACAATACGTTAAATGTAACCCAAGCCAACTGAATTTGGCGACTAACCAAAACTAACCAAAAACATTAAAATTAATTATAACTTATCGGAACCGGTTCAAATTACTAAAATCATTTGAAAGTAAAAGAAACTATCCTACAGTTGCACCACGACTAACCAATACCAACAAAAAGTAACGAAAAGTTTGAAAACGGCTTAAAACATATCAAGGCAAATAAAAAATATTAAAGTAAGTTTAGAACTAATAAAAACTAACCAAATTTTGGCATATACGTTGATTTTTATTTTTTTTTATTTTTCGTTTTTATTACGGAAACGGTTGACTGATCCATTTACATATTATTAACATAAATATAAAATTTTCAAAATGATATACAGCCTGGTAAAAAAAAATATTTTTAAAGAAATTATACTTTTTTCGAAATATTTATTTCGGTACAGAAAAATCGTACGATGTTTTAGATTTATAAATCTAACTCTGCGTACCCAAAAACGCCCTCCTAAAGTATTGGCGTCAAAATTTTAATTTTTCCGAATATATGTTTGAAAAATTTGTTTTTGCTTTTATTACGAAAACGGTTGCAGGGATCCATTCACATGTAACCGACGTACAAATAAAATTTTCAAAATCATATATAGGGTGGTAAAAATATATTAAAAAAAAACCTTTTTCGGAATATTTCCGAACAGAAAAATCGTACGACATTCTCAATGCGAAAATCGAACTCGACGCACCCAAATACTCCTTTCTAGAGTATTCGGGTCAAAATTTCAACTTTTCGAAAAAAAATCAATTATTTTTTCGTTTTTATTGCGGAAACGGTTAAAAGGATCCATTTACATGTCACCAACGTACAAATAAAATTTTCAAAATCATATGCAGGGTGGTAAAAAAATATCAATTTTCGAAAAAAAAATATTTTTCGTTTTTATTACGGAAACGGTTAAAGGAATCCTTTTACATGTTTCCAACGTACAAATAACATTTTGAGAAACATATACAGGATGGTAAAATATTAATTAAATTTTATTTTATTTTTCGAAATATTTTGATACAGAAAGATCGCACGATATTTTAAATGCAGAAATCGAGCTCAGCGCACTAGAAAAATATGGATAGTTTTGAAATTTCAATGTCGAAAAATTAAAGTTTTTCTAGATTCTTGCTGCGGAACTTATTGGCGGTAGGTTCACGCCAAGGTCAGATTCGAACTCGGGACCGTCCCTAACCCCCCCAACCCAAATTTCGACCGACCTTTGCCGGCTTAACGATACCAAAGGTATTTAGGTGCTCCTAGGAGACTTAGGGACTTGAAATTTTGTTGGGGGGTTTGAGCCGGTCCCCTCCGTCCCCTCACCGAATACGAACTCGCTAGCTGGAAATTTACCGATAGGAGACGGATTTCCGGTAGATTCCAAATACCCAAAAAAACAGTCTCCTAAATATAAGAATACCTTCGGAAGTGTTTTTCTTCGAATTAATATTTAGGGGTCGAAAACGCCTATTTTCCGTTTTAAAAAATTGGTGTACCTGCCTAGGTAAGTAGGGGCAACGGGTCGAAAATCGCAGAAATTACCTTTTATATCTCGTCCCGGAAGAAGACATTTTGAGGGTCCCGTTCGAAATAAAATATTTTTCGAGTTCTTCCGTCTCCTACCGCGGAGCCTATTTGTGGTAGGTTCCCGCCGAGGTCAGATTCGAACTCAGCGTCGCGTTGCGTCGTCGAGGTAATCGATTTTCGCCGACAACAAAACTTTTTTTCGTGGAACCTACCCGATGGTTCCCTAATATCCGTATTCGTTTTTTTTACCCCGAAACCCCCGAGTACCGATTTTCACGTTAATCTGCGGTAATTCGAAACTCGGTCACATCGGAGCTCACATTCGCCGTTGAAGGGTGATTTACCACTTTATCTTATTTTTTGAGATATTTTCTTTTTGTTTGTTAGTATGTGTCTTCCTTATTTTTTGTGTTTTTGTAAATAAATAAATAATTTCAAAAATGATGTAGATTATTTTAAACTAGGTATACTATTCACAGTGTATATCATTCACATTTATTTCATCCATAAAAGATCCTATACCTATCTAATATGTTTAAAAAAATATGCGGTTTCTGCCAACTGTCCATATTTCAAAAACAGTTGAAGATAGGCATAGGACATTATTCATGAAACATGTCCAAAATTTTAAGTAGAAACAAAAAATTTAATAATAAATCGGGTTTTCTATTTAAAAGTCTTCTTGAGTATGTTTTTCAGATATCTGAAAACAAGGAAACAAAATAAAATTGACGTGCCCGAGTGTTTTTCACCCAGGTGCTTGGTTTACTTGGCAAAGGTATTACTCCTGACTTTTTGACCACCTTGTATACTTTGTGCAATATGTCTTTCTTATACCCGCATCTCATATATTAATACCTTTTAGATACCTACTTTTAATATAAATTTGTATAACCAAGATTTATGATTATAAAAATAATTATTTCATTAAAAAAAAACTCTTTAAACATAAATTTTACCTTAAACTATATATAAAATATAATATAAAAGTCCAAAATTTAGCCGCTGAATATACAAACGAAGTGGCGTTTTACCGCCAGAGGCGCTACAATACATGACGGTTTTCAAATTTACGCTTGTAGAGGTACAGCTGATAATGTTGTACGACCTTATTTTTGAAAACAGTTTTTTTTTTCTTGATTTTCAATTTTGTTAATGGATGAATCTAAGTTTATCTTTGACCACTTTTTAAATTTTTCCCTATGAAGACTAAATTAGGTCGTAAAAATCCCCATTTTTTACATTTTAAGAAGTCTGCCATAAACTAGGTATACCTAAAAGAAATTAAAAATGTTGTTCAAAGATAAACCTTTCTAGACATCTCAAAAAGATTTTTTTTTAATATTGAGAAATAAGACTGTAATCTGTTATCAGTCGGCTCTCTCTACATTTGTGTGGAAACTCGAGCGTTAGATTCGCCTTACCTAAGTTAGGAGTTGTCAAGGTAAAAGTAGTCAAACATATGCACAAAGTGATTTTCTATTTCTTGCATCTATTTCCTTAGTCATTTAACTTACCCGCACATGCTTCAGTTGCCAAACGGAATAATTTTTTTTCCCTACTGGATGCAAAATCAAGATAAGTTGCTGAAGTAGAGGAGTCAAGATAAAAATGAATTGCAATATCATCAGCATATTCAATAACCCCACTGTCAGAGAGTATACTCTGAAAATAACATAAAAATGTTGTTGACAAAGAATAAATCGTTCCACATCATAAGATGTCAACTTAAAAATTTGCAATGGAAATATCTGGAAAATGACAAATGTTAAAAAATTTAATAAAACATAGCTAAAAGAGACTTAAACCGTAATATTGCAGTCAAAAGTAGAGTTACTCTCTAGGTGCCGCTATAACCTCAACTTTAAAATTTCAAGTGCCATTATCGCTTTTGCGATACTGCAAATGAAAGGGCCATTTATCTAATAAATACAATGCAAATAATTCCATTTGTTTTCTAACAATATCAGATTGATTAAAAAAAAAATAAAACAATTTTATATTTTTTCATCGTTTCTCTAAATAATTTATTAGTAGGAGGAGTAAAAAAAACGAACAATTTGTCGAATTATTTTATCTTAATTAATTTTACATTTTTGTCAATGCCTGCCGTTTCCAAACTCATAATATATTTCTTTGTGATTCGTCATGGTTCGCTAAATATTTAGTATTAATAGTATTATGCAATATGCAGTGAGCCGGATGGAGAGATCGCTGGACAATAAGGAGACCACCTTAGGTGTATTTATTGATATTTACCTTCGGAAAAATCAATGCAGCTTTAACAAAGAGGGGCGTCCCTCCTGCTGTCAGTGGCTGAATTTTCAACATGCTCTCAAAGAGACGCGTGCAAATAAAGGTGGAAGATACTGTAGTGAGAGGCACCGTTGCCAGAGACTGCCCGCAGGGAGCCGTTCTATCGCCACTGCTATGGAACCTTGTTCTCGACAGCCTTTTGCATCGCCTCAACTCAGATGGGTTCTACACCAACGCATATGCAGACGATCTTACGATACTGTTTAATGGAAAGTTCGAGGGAGTTCGGTGTAATCGTATGCAGAGTGCCCTTCACTTAGTCGAATAGTGGTGTAGGGAGCACTCCCTGTCTGTAAACCCCAGGAAGACGGAGATGGTGCTTTTCACCAGAAAAAGAAGGACAGAGCCACTACGGCCTCAGACCCCCCTAAACACGCAATAAAATTTTGCGTCTGAGGTAAAATACCTTTGAGTCACCTTCGAGGCTAAATTAACCTGGAATCTTCACTTAGAACGAAGACTAAAGAAGGCATACATTTCTTATGAACAGTGCCGCAGGATCGGTTGATGAAACCCAGGGTCGTAATGTGGATCTATACTGATATCATAAGATCCATGGATTGCCTATGGAGCCGTAGTTTGGTGGCCCAAGAGTCAACAGGAAACGGCAATGCTTAAGCTCAGTCAGGTACAGAGAACTGCCTAACTGCCTGCCTAACCATAACGCGAGCTATGAGAACAACACCAACTAGAGCCATGGAAAAAATGTTGTGCTTGCCGCCCCTAGATATTTATCTAAGGGAGGTGACTCTGACTACATTGCTGAGGCTCAGATTCGTTGGTGTGCAATCCAGTATAGAATATGGGGAGACTAGACGCCACCTGTGGGAAGGGACAGTCGGAAGACTGCCACTACTGCAGGCCAACGCAGACAGCATACCTCCCAAGTTTATTTTCGACAAACTATAAGATGTATATAAAAAAAAACAAATGGGCCTATAACCGAAGGTGCGGTTAACATTTTCGTGGATGGCTCAAAAACCCAGATTGTTGAATTTACTCCCGAAGCTTGCGAATGGAGCTCAAATGGTCTATAGAGGGACATGCAAGCATAGTTCAGTCTGAACTTGTGCTATATCTATAGCCGCAAAAAAGATAAACTGCAGTAAGTTTAGTACTAGAATGCCACAATTCACTGGAGGATGCCGCCCGCAAAAACAGAATTTCTGTGTGCTGGGTTATAGGAAATGCACGGTGCGAAGGTAACAAGTTAACGGATAAATTGGCTAGAAAGGCAGCCGCAGCCGGTTCAAACATTATGGGTGCCGGCCCTTCAAACCTACCTGTTGCGACGTTGATACATATGATAAAAATGATCACCCATGAAGACTTTAGGGCAAGATGGGACGAAACAACTAACTGTCGACTGGCTAGGGAGCTACTAAGCTACCCTAGTGAGTCTGCAGCAAAGGCAAACCTGGGTATGTCAAGAAAGAACCTACGACTCATGGCGGAGATTCTGACTGGACACTACCAGCTGAGGAAACATCTCTACACAGTGAGACTATGTGAGACACCTCTATGCAGAGGCTGTGAACAGGAGGACGAATCACTAGAGCATCTGCTCTGCGATTGCGACGCTGTTTCGGAACTAATGGGATCCATTTTGGGAGAACGATGTCCACCCATGGCTTTTCTCAAAACAGCCTCCTTGGGCAACTTCTTCGCCTTTTTTGCAACACTAGGCTGGGCGATGTCTTAGACGAATAGGTTGATCTAGGAAGGATGCACAGGGGGTCCATTTGAGCCCAAGTGCCGTGGCCTTTCAAGGCCACCGTCTCACCATTTCCAGATTCCGGATGCCTGAAACTTTCACTGTTCATGAAACAATACTTTATGTTTTTCATATTTCTTTGATAATAACTCTGCCATTTTATACTCCTTGCAGCGTATTCATTTCCCTGGATAATTACAGCATAATTATTTTGCAACTCAGTTTGTTCATGTTTGCTTGCTTGATTATTTTTCGTTTATTATAACCGCTTTTGCCTTGCTTATTTTTAATTAAATTCGGGTTCTGTTTAGAAATCAGTGCCTATAAAATTATACAATTCACTTTGATGAGTATGGGTCAAGTGTAAAGGAAAAATGTGTATGATAATTTTCAGTTATTTTAATATGTTGCCAAATGATGAGGAGCACGCGATGTATAGTACCTAGGGTTATAAAGGCTAATAACCTGAAAGTATATTCCATATTATCGATTTTCTTCACGATTACACGTCTTATCGCTTAAATTGAAATGTAGGTATAACAAAATTTCAGTATTCCCTAGTGTAAGATAAAAACACATCAAACAAATGCACCTAGATGTGAAACATCTGTACGAGCATAACAAATGCATACCCAAAATCAAGCTTAAGATCGAGCATGAACAATATTCGCTACAGTATGGTATAAAGAGTGCAGGCAAATCATTAAGCTGATTACCAAGCACCAATTACACAATCCCAGCTGCACCCCAAGACCTAAAATAACCCTTCAAATTTTATGTAGTTATCATGGATAAATTGTTTGCATTCCATTTTAAATCGCCCCTTAATTACACAATTTCTAGTATTATTTGGTAATAGATTATACATTTTTGGTCTGACATAATCAATGAATTTTAAGTTTGGATTATTGCTGCACATAGGCAACTGCATACGTCCTTCTGTCCTGGCTCGAGTTTCATTTTGATGACTTATTGGCTGTTGTAGGCTATCATGTGCATGTATGAAGCAACAAGATGCCATCATATAAATTGTTCTAATACTGGGAGTTTCTGGAGTGAATAGTTTGTTCGTCGGGTACATTCTGTCCTTATTTAATATTATTTTTAGTATATGTTTCTGAATAATTTTGAGTTTATACAAGTTGTTGTTGTAAAGCCCTCCCCAAACTAAAATTCCATCTCCAACTATAGACTTAATCAAGGTCTTGTAGACTGTTATTAGAAGTTTCTGGTTAAGAAATTCCTTGAGGAGGTAGACCTTGCGCAACAGTTTACGTATTTTATTAGAAAGATAGTCAATATGTGTAATTGATTGATCATAATCCCCAGGTATTTTGTGTGAGGCACTTCATCTATAATTTGACCATCGATATTCATACTGTTAAACAACGGTCGGTTTGCCCTGGTGAGGGAAAACGCTATATAATGGGATTTTGTTAAATTTAAAGTCAGTTTATAATACTGAAGCCAGTTCTTTATAATTTTTAGTCCATGTATTACTTTATTCTTTGCTATTCCCCAACTCTCTCCGTCGAAAACCAGAACAGTATCATCTGCATAAGAGATGCTCAGACCATCTATTTTTAGCCTCAATAAAGAATTAATGTATGTTATGAATAATATTGGACCAAGGACTGTGCCCTGTGGAACGCCAATTTTGATTTTTTGTTTCTCACTTAGGGTGTTAATTATTTTTACCATTTGGTATCTGTCGGACAGATAGCTTTCAAGTAAGTCAGAAGCCACTCCCCTGACTCCGTAGTTGGACAGTACATTAAGTAACTTATCATGGGGAACCGTATCGAAGGCCTTTGCGAGGCCCAAGAATACCGCAATGGATTTTTTTATCTTTATTCAAACTATTAATTATCTCTGATACCAGCCTATACATAGCATCCGTACCCGTACTGTACCCCCCAACAAAACCGAATTGATTTGGTGATAGAATGTTATTACGTATCAAAACATTTGTTAGTCTATCTTTTAGACACTTTTCGAATAATACGGAGAGTCTCGAGCGATTGCGATGGATATTTCAAAGGCATTCGACAGAGTTTGTCATGACGGACTGCTCAACAAACTGCCGTCCTTCGGACTGCCAGCCTCTCTCTGCAGCTGGCTTGCCAGTTTCCTTAAGATCCTATCTCTGCACGTTAGTTACTGATTAAACTTATTGGGCGGTAGTTTCTAATAGATGCCTTGGACCCTGATTTATGGATAGGCGTAACCACTGACATCTTAAAACCAGTCGGCACCACTCCTGTTTCCAACATTATATTGAATAAGTACAACAAAGGTTCCATTATTTCTACATGGGTCTGTTTTACCTGGATGCCATCATAGCCCGGCGAACTAGTGTTTTTTAATGTTGATATGTGTTTAATTAATTCGTTCTCCGTTATGGGCTTCAAGTATATCGTGTTTAGAGTGGGAGTGTCTATATGGCATTCCCTTTGTGAAGGTGGGATATCCTTTTCCATCTCAATGCCAACATTAATAAAATATTCATTGCAGAAGTTAGCCATTTCAGGTAAATTATTAAAATTCTCGTTTAGATTATTTTTTATGTTAATAAAATTACTTGTGTTCATAAGTATCGTCTTTAATAACATTGTAAAGTTTTTTAATATCATTTTTGTTATTTTCAAATTGATTTTTGTAGTATTCATTCTTTTGTTTGTGAATTAGTTTATTTAGCGTGTTACGATATTGTTTGTATTCTCTTTCTGCCTCCGCACTATAATTACTTAATAATTTCTTTTTCATTTTCTCCCTAATCTTAATAGATGTTATAACACCATTACTAATCCATTTTTTAATCTTTTTATGTTTTGCTTTAACCGTAAAAGTTGTTGTAGACTCATTTAATAACTCTTCGTAAGTGTCAAGAAAGATATAAGAGGCAATATCGGGATTCTTTTCCCTCATTACCACAGACCAATGAAACTGAACCAATAGTTGTTTAAATTTACCATAGTCTATTTTATTGCGTTTTATAGGATTTCGTTCACTTAGTTCGTGAATTCCCTTTCTTTGACTAATATTAAGCATTATGGAGATATGATCCGTTATGTCTGTACAAAAAAGAAAGGACCTAAAACAAAAGTTACTTCATTTCAAATTTTGCTTCACAAATATATGGTCCAGGCAGGTCTCAGCAGATGGTCTAGTTACTGTATTTATAAATGACTCAAAACCAAGGGCGGCCATCATAGTGAGATAATTTGCAAAATTATTGTCTTTTAAATGAAGAGTGAAGGCTGTGTGCATGTACGAAATGTACTAAATGAAAAACTTTTGTATTCCATGCATAAATTTAATCCAAAAGGACATCTAAATCAGCGTAACAGAGCGCTTTCGGCCATAGCCATCATCAGTGTTACTTGTCAGTTGGAACGAAAGAACATATTCACAAGAGGTACAAACTACATCAAAACGAAAACGGTCACATCAAAATTTAAATAACACTTTACATTTTATGAAAGGTTCACATAATTAAACAGACCGACGCGTGGGGACCACGTTTTAATGGAACGACTGAGACATGTTTGTCGTTCCATTAAAACGTGGTCCCCACGTCGGTCTGCTATTTTGTTAATCGTTTAATTATGTGAACCTTTCATAAAATGTAAAGTGTTATTTAATGTTTGATGTGACCGTTTTCGTTTTGATGTAGTTCGTGCCTCTTGTGGATATGTTCTTTTGTTCCAACTGACAAGTAACACTGATGATGGCTATGGCCGAAAGCGCTCTGTTACGCTGATTTAGATGTCCTTTTGGATTAAATTTATGCATTGAATACAAAA
>JAEQML010077120.1:0-13031 GCA_016904865.1 Pissodes strobi
ACACATATATATATATATATATATATATATATATATATATATGTGTGTGTGTGTTATATATTCTTTTAGATCTCGAATTCGTTATAAGCTTTTCTATTGTAGACTTTGACTCTCATTATAGGTAGTAGATACTTTGTGAAATATCAAACCTTTTGTGAAGGTTACTTGAGTATACAGGAGAGGTCACCATATCAGGGGAGGTCGGAAACAGCGCGCCCAAAAGGGGTACCTGGAGATTTACGTGTTGGCATCTAACTTTTAAGTGACAGTATAAATTTTAATGAAATTTTGACGTACTGTAATACCGATAAAGATCCAAGATTTAACGCTGAAATGGATATTTTATTCTTATAAGGTAACAAGGAGCAGACTGGCCCCTGGTCTCAGCACACTAACTTTGATAGATGTCGTGATATCCTAATGCAAATAGCCATAGGTTTTCTTTTTAGCAGAGTACAAATTTATTTATACCGTGCTTTTAGTGTGTACGTGCCACTTGAAAGGCTAGACAGAAACTATAGTTTTATTGACAGATTATAATAATGTCGAGAATAGATAGAGATAATCCACGGTAAGATACCAAAGGCGTAACAGGCTTGGTGGATAAAAACGCACTACATGGCGGACCTGGTTATGTCAGGGCGTCAGAATTTGACTAACAAAAGTGCCACATACATATATTTTTTAAACTGTGAATTATATTCATCGACTACCTACCATCGTGCTACCTTTATGCTACATTTAAATAATATATGCTCATTAAAATTAGGTATAATCTTATAATCTCTAAACAGTGACTACCAGTCACTGCGTTTTTGAAGTCTTGCTTCTCAGTGTCGGTATTTCCAGAGTTTCCAATAGGCCGTATGAACATGGTGTTAACCGAAGTGTTAACATTTTACATTTCATGTTCGTTTCACCAATTTCATGTTCATATGCCTCTTTAAATACTAAATAAAAAAAATCAAATTTTTATTGCGGCTAACTAAGTTCCCCAGCGAGTTATTACTGGTTGTGCATTTGGACAATTTTCCTTATAAAATGGAACACGCGAAGGTGCTTTGAGAAATACTTTTTTTACTTGATTAATTAAATCATTTACCAATGGAAACTGGTCTCTTATACATTCTGCCACTCTATTGATACCATGAGCCAAACAAGTAACATGAAATAGGTTAGAATAAAATATTTTAAAATTTTGTGCTGCCTTAACCATATAGGGTGCAGCATCCGATAAAAGGAGTATGAACACGGTCGGGCAAAAAAAAGTTGGTTAATGTTTCTTGAACAAATCTGGTTACACTTAAATTGTTGGTTTTTCCCAATTGTTTGGATGCAATTAATAGGAGCTACCCTAATAATTGGTTTCCCCTAAGACTCCAATCAATGCGTGTGCAATATGTCTCTCACATGAGTCAGTTGTTTCATCAACCACAAGATAGAAATAATTTTCACCCACTTTTTTTTTAATGTCATTTACAGTTTGTTTGTAAATGACATCAACACTACCTTTACGTACAGTTGATTCGTCCGGTATGTTAAATTTACAATATTTTGTCAAAAATGAACGTAAATTGGATTTGCTCAGTTTTTTAAGTGGTATATTGGCTTCAGTGAATACGTTACATAAGTCCACATTGAACTGGACTTGTTCGCTGTTTTTTGGTTTTTCTTCAAGATAATGTTGTATTGTTTGCTGGGAGGGTTCCCCTCGTTGCAATTTTGGCCGTTGCGCTGGTGTTTTGCTGATTTGACATGCTGATCCATAATACATTTTTTATCTGCATGAATCTGTAAAATCCAAAACAGCAATAATTAATTTGGGTTAGATTGGGTTTTTAAAATTCGATTTTTTAACGAATGTAATTTGTTAAAAAATCGAATTTTAAAAAATCTTTCCTACTTCTACCAAATAAAATATTTGAGTAGAAAACTTTTGTAAATACATTATAATTGTTAACATTAGCTACCAATAATTTGCTTGAATACGTAATTTATAAAAGCAGCAGTCTCCTTATATCAAAAAACATAATATATCTTTCATTTTTTACTATAAAGTAATTAAGTAGAAAATTTTTATAAATACTTTAAAATTGTTAACATTAACTACCAATAATGTGCTTGAATACGTAATTTATAAAATCCAAAATTTCCTATTATACCAAAAAACATATATCTTTCTTTATTTATTATAGACTGGAAAAAAAAAATAAATGTGAAAATATGATTTATACTCACAATTTTCGAACAAGCTGTACAAAACAAATTGGTGACATCCCAAGTGAACTCCCGATAGCTCTTTATCCACGACATATGGAAGTTAGTTTTCGGCATTTTAACAAACACTGGACAGACAGACACAGACACAATTCACTTTACAAACCGAGGCGCACAAGAACGTTTCAAGTAGACGATATCAAAGATATTAAAAATTGCCACCTCTTTGAACTATCGGATTCTGTTTGCAATATTAATTGCTTTTACTGGGATTACTCTATAGTGTGGGTTTATTCTGGGTAATTCTATGAAGTAGTAAAGTACCTCAGTGTAATGTAATAAACTAATAAACACGTGCCGTGCAATAAACAAGCAATCGAAAAGGGACGGACAGGGTCTTTATTTGGCCATAAAATGCAATAAATGCTCTATTATTGGAAAAAATGCATGTTTTGTACAAAACAGACAAAAAATGCAAAAAATGCATTTTGCATTTTCCCCGCTCTTTAATCATAATATTAAAAGGTTGGCCGTCTTCAAGCGGATACCAAAGTCTATTTTTTAACTCATTTGTTATATTGTGAAATAACTCTTGGACCTACTATGTCTAATAAGTTTCCAAATATTATCCGACTGTGTTTTATAGATCATAGGTTTTATTTATATATGTACTGTATTTTCTGAAACTGATATTGTATATTCACCTTGTGACACAATTTTTGCCCATACACTTTTTTTATTTTTAAAAATTGAGAACTTATTGACTTTGGCTCCCGTAGAGGTAAATCAGGCGTCAGGCGATTCTGTGGGTCACTCAATAGCGCATCTTCTATCAACCCTATAGAAACTCATCGCTTAGTCACTGAGTTATAGCGAATAGCCGTTACATTTCATAATAACCTATTAATATTCATTGGGCGAGCTGTACTGATCTCTAAAACAAATGTTTTAAAATCGCATTCTTCTGGGGGAATCATATTCATGAAACACATTATTTGTATTTTCTAGTGGTAAAGTTGATTTAAATTAATTACATTTATTTTTAATTAAATAAAATATGATGTCAAATAAATGTTTATTCATTATTCCCATGAAGGATTCTTGAGTTCTGGCATAGGAATATGGGGAAACAACTGGGTATCTACTATCATAATTTCGGCTCGCTTGATTTCCCTCAAATGAATTCTATATTAGAGTTAGAGCAATATTAATTTGAACACAACAGATTACTAGGTATTATAAGTTGATAGAGACTGGATGTTTATAGTTAAGCTAAACTCCAGGGCTGGTATTATTATTACAGATCAAATTATTGTTATCAGGTAAATTTAATAAGTTTTTGTTAAACAATAATTTACCCACTGTGTTATATTATGAACCAGGAAATATTACAAAGAAAATTATGTCATGTAGATACCGCAGCAATTTATTATAGCGCGATTTTAGTCAAGCTCGGGACAAAGTTTATGCAAATGCAACTTTTGCATGACAGGAGAATTCTTACAAATATACAAATGTTCATAGGCACCGTAGTGAGGTACAGAGTAAGCAACATATAATTTTTATGAAAATTATGGTAGTGGTGAAGGTTACAGGAAAAGTAGCTTTATTTTGTGATTTATGCTCCATTTTGAGATTCTGATACATATACTTCCAAATATTTTAAAGTTTGGCAACCAACAAATTCTAAGTGTGACGTATTAGACTAAAATTTATAAAATTGCTATTCACAGGTGTTGACATATATATTTAAGAAAAAGCGGTGATGAAAGCTACATCAAAAGCAGCTACATATATCTTACGATTAATTATAAGGCATGTTACAATAATTATGATTACTGCCCGATTTCGAACTTTTTAATCTCTAATAAACGAATGTTCTGGAAAAAAGTCTTGTCAAAATGGATATTTCCTATACCTACCATTTATTTCATAAAATTATACGCCAATCAGTTAAAATTATCCCATATTTTAGACGTTTTCAACGGCCCTGTATAGATCGGTCGTGGACAAGTTTTTATAACCAGAGAGGTTTTTTCTCGAAAGAATGTCGAGTTCAATTTCGGTAGCGCAGCACAGCAGCGGTAAAATCGATAATTTAGTTTTTTCTTCAGTCGGGTCTGTTCGAAAAATTTTTGGAATAAAAACTAGTCCGCGGCGAGTTTGTCGGGTATCAGCAAAAAGCGCCCGGTAAAAACTTTCCAGACAGTTTTTCATATAGCGCGAGGTTCAGTCGATTTCATAGCGAGGCGATCTCGGAGTACACTCAGCCGAACAAGTTATTGTTATTTTTCACTGTAGTCCAGTCAAATAAAAATAGAAATGGCCTCACATTTACTATGGATTTTTCATACATTGACAACTAGGTTTGGAAGAGAATTACAAACAAAAATTTGGAGACGAATAACCATAAGTATGTTACGCATATTGCGCAAATCACATTTGACGCCAAAAATTGAAAAACAAATCACAAATGAGGCAGTTTAGTAATACATTTTAACGCGAAAACTTTCCCAATTGACGTTAATGATGAAAATTTACTTGCAATGTTGTCACACTTGTCACATTTTCGTTAGTAAATATCCCAGATCAGGTGCATGTTTCAAAAAATAGAATAACAACTTGGCAAACTAACTAAAAAAGCACACTACGCGCGCTTGTCTTTAAATCAACCACAGCTTTCCCACAATAACCAACACTAACCCAAACTAACTAAAACCAACCCAGACTAACCAAGATTTACCAAGACTAACCCAGACTAACTGTAATTAACCATACTAAGCAAAACCAACCCAGACTAACCAAAACTAACTCATACTAACCAAAACTAACCCAAACTAACCCTAATTAACCAAAGTAATAAGACAAGTCTCTTCGGTATCCCATACGAAGCAAAACCTAGACTAACCAAAACTAACCCATATTAATCAAACCTAAACCAGATTAACCAAAACTAACCCTAATTAACCAGTGCGCCAGACAAAAGAGTTCTTTTAAAGCGATGTTCTAGGTGTTTTCCGTTGTATGACGAACTGGTGCGCTCTTGCCGTCTGTCGTGACTGTCTGACAGGCGTTGCCAGAGGCGGGATGAGGCGGGCCAAATCCTGGGAGCATCTACCGTTCCGGGTCGCCGACAAGACGCACAGCTCTCTTCTGGATGGAATCCAGCAGCTTTAGGGTGTGCTTTGGTGCGGCACTCCAGATGTGTGAGCAATATTTTAAGCACGGTCTTATTTGCGCTTTGTAGAGCAAGAGCAACTGCTGCGGTGTATACAGTTTCGTGGTCATGCCAGGACATATTGCTGTTGATCGAGACACCCAGCAGTCCGATTGACGAGGATGAAGGAATGATCGATCCTGCCATAATGATGTCAGAGCCCGCCGTATTGGCCGTCTTGGTAAACGTGGCTGCTTGGGTCTTTGCTGCATTGAACTGGAATAAATTTCTATCGCCCCAAGTTTGAACTTTCTCCAGGTCTTGATTAATTGCTGTAATCTGCTCCTGTCTGCGGTGATAAGTCTCAGTCGCTGGTAAAGGTTTTTCTGATCTAAATTGGGAGACAAAGGTACTGTCATTTGTACTTTTGGTCGTCAAAAAACGAGCGTCTTACATAACAAACTAACGAATTAATATTATTATTTATTATTTAAATAAACACAAAGTATTTCTGGATCATCACCTATCTCGGCGCCACATATATTATCATTTTAAAGTGTAAAAAAAATAGTATGCGGTTTTTAAGAAAACTAGCTGGGAAAAAACTTTTTGAGGCTAGTATTACCTATTGCATGGAAAAGTTAGCAGAGATAGTGTAAGTTTGGATTGGAACATGTCGAATAGTAATTAACACAACTGCAGTGATTTTTTATGACAAGTAGAAACATTTGCATAACATTTAATGTGTGGGAGATGGTTAGGGAAGTAACATAGAATACGTCAGTATTTTTATTATTGTAGTAGCCAATAAGTGCGCAAAGTAAATAATGACCACTTCAACAATTCTAGTGGCTAACTGGAATTTTCTAGCTCAAAAATGTATATGTTAGTAAGCTAGCAAACATATATCAAAGGATAAACTTAACTTGTCAGGTGTACTGAGAAAATAACAAGAGCATGTAGCTAGAGATGATATCGTGAAAGAACATAAGCCCTCAAACCACATATAAAGCATTGATTATTGCACACCAGTGGATAAGCATCGAGATTTCATAAAGTGTGATATGTGAGTCAAAGTGATGCAACATACCACAATACGGAAGAAGAGCAAACTCTGGAATTACCTGTGGGCCTAATCGCAATAAGATCGTCCACAGTAGCGATAGTCTGGAGCTCCCACCATGATGATATTGGCTAAATTGCACGAAAGAACAATGCGTGATCCTTATTTAGTTACATTTTTACGATAATAGGTGGGAAGCACAAAACGCAGACCAATTGCGCAGAGAGATTGATTGATTAATTGACCATTCAAGATCTCATCCAACATGTACCTACAACACCTCATAGAATTGTAGATCATGAGACACTAGCTGCAATGTGGTTTGGATTTATTGTTAAGAAATAATGTTTAAAATATAAATAATTGTAGCTTTAATAAGTTAATTTTAATTTGTTTTGTTTGTTAATATGTTGTCTGTCATTGTTATGGATCTATAGCTAGAATGTAATTTTGTTGAATTATTTAAATACATACAATGGCAGTATAGTTAATAAATTTTCGATTTTTGAGCAACACATAGCAATGTGTTGTACAAAACAAAACCTAACATGACTCGTAAAATTGTGAAACTTCTCAAATTTGACGTAAATTATCATTGCAATTGGCCAAGTAGATTTTGTTCTTAAATTCTATCATAAAAACACTAAGCCAACGCGAAAACTTTTTAGACCTATAGAAAATTTAATATTTATTTCGAATATTCATTCGAAGAGTTTGGCTAATAGCATATTTTCCTTTTTTTTCTACTTCGTAATATGCCTAGTGCTATTTTGAGTCTATAAACACCAAAGGCAATTTTCAACCGAAGAAGCAAAACAGGCACGAAAAGTAACCAAAATCCAAAATAAGGTTGATTGCGAAATAAACACCTAAAATATGTATTTATACAGATTTATTCCAATGGCAAATATGAGATGAGATATGAGAAAGGACAGTTGAAGACAAATGAAATTAACATAAAACTAAACATAACGATAAAGCATTGCACTTACTTAAATAATAAACATTTAGTGATTTTATATAATTATCTCTTGCCCCAGAATCCAAAGAATGTTAGACTTCTCTGAGTCTTGCCATGTATATGTTACGGTTAATACGAGAGGTTAGTTAATTCGCGACTTAGCCGGCTAAAACGCGAATTAGCCGGATGCCAAGGATAAAACCCGAATATATGTTAGGTTCGCGTACTATCCAGTTATCCAGCGTAAACAAATTAACCTTTGTGTTAGTTTGTTTGCTCTGGACAATACACGAAACTAACAAGCATTCAGATTTTATTCTTGGCATTTGGCTAATTCGCCTTTTAGCCGACTAATTGGCGAATTAGCTAACTTCTCGTATTAACCGTAACATAGGCTGGCGGTAGGTGAGGCAGAAAAACAGGCTAACTCAGACTTCATCATAAACTCAGATAATGTTCCCAAGGCAGCTTGGGAATTAATAAATAGCTATAGGAAAAAATCTGTAACCAAGGTATGCTCTGATATTGATCCAGATGACCTCAACAACTACTTCGCTGACGTCGCTGATACACTATTATCGGCCTTGCCATCTGCTGACCTGCCCTTTGATACCTACCTTGAGCGCTACACCACTGAAAGAAGACAGCTCGGCTTCTCTTTTCAGGAAGTATCTTTTAATGACATCAGAGATGCTATAGATAGTATTAAAAGCAAACACAGTAAAGACATATATTATGACTTTAATACAGTTCTCTTAAAGTCTCTGAAAAACACGGTCATTAGTCCACTGACTAAATTGATAAATGAGTGCATCAGAAACTCGGTCTATCCAAATTCTTTTAAATTAAGTAAAACAATCCCCATCTTCAAAGCTGGAGACTAACAATCTTTTAACAACTATAGGCCAATATCTCTAATTCCCGTCTTCTCAAAAGTGTTTAAGGTCATATGACTATTTTGAGTCCAACCAGTTGCTTGTTGAGGAACAGTTTGGTTTTAGAAGGGAAAACTCGACAGTTGGCGTAATTAGCCGTCTGTGCGACTACATAGTCAGAGGCTTTGAAGAGGGAGATTTTGTTGGATCAACCTTCTGCGACCTCTCCAAGGCTTTTGACTATGTGTCGCATGACATTCTGATCCAAAGTTAAATTCTATGGGTTATTTCAATCTAGCGTTCCTGACCTACCTTACCGAGAGAACACAAGTGACCTATTTTCAAGGAGGGCATTCCGAGGAGAAAATAATGAAACATGGCATCCCGCAGGGTTTCATACTAGAACCCCTCCTTTTTTTAATCTATGTGAATTACATAACAACCTCCATTCCTCAGGGTCATATGACTGCCTATGCCAATGATACCAGTATTCTTTTTGGGTCAAAGGACCTTGATGCCTTGGTGGATCAAGTGGGTGATTGGTTTTGGGCGAACCGCCTGAAGCTAAACTTGACAAAAACCGAGCAAATTGTTTTTTTTTTTCATTGAGAAGAGATCCTCGAGTTACCAACACGGACAAAAAGGTTAAGTTTCTTGGAATCACTATGGATCCTAAACTAAGTTTCGAACAACATGTTAACAATGTTTGCAATAAAACTACTTCAGGATCTTTGCCCTTAAATATTTGTCAAAAGTGGTGGGAATTGAGGTTTGCGTTAGAGCTTATCATGCACTGATCCATTCATCTTGTGCCTACGGCTTGCTGGTTTGGGGACACTCCGCTCACCTAAAACGGGTGTTCAGCCTGCAGCGCAGAGCAGTCCGGGACCTTGCACGAGTCCAATATAGGGAAGATGTAAGACCCTATTTTAAAGAACTAAAAATTCTAACTGCTTGCTGTATATTCACAAAAATGCAAGTAAATACCAAACCATAGAACATCAATATCATACAAGGCAAATTGGATATTCGAGTAGAGTTTCTCAGACTAGGAACTTCTTGGAACGCAACAATGCATTATGCTCCAACCTTCTTTAATAGGCTGCCCTCGGCTGTAGGGGAACTAGCCACCTTTTAAAAAACTCAAAATCATCATAAAGTCATATTTAGTTAACATGTCCTTTTACAGCATAGAGGAGTTTTTGGATTGTGATGTACTCCAACAGCTCGTATAACAGTGTGTACTGCTTATACATGTCAATGTATGCCGGTTTGTGTATTCTGTGGCAAATGTATCTTGTCAAGTGTTTCGATCATATGTTAAATGTATAGTAAAAGATATTATTTTATCTTAGTCTAAGTTTTCTTTGTGACGATGTTAAAAAGAGCACTGTTCTTTTAAGACTAATAAATTCTATTATATTCTATTTTATTCTATATACACGGAGTATGTCGTTCTTCGGCAATTCAAGACGGTTTAAATAGAGATACAATATGAATAATGCAATTTTCGCACCATTAGAAGCAATTTCTGTCCAGTTTGGCTACTAACAGTTTATACTGAAGTAAAACTCAACTTAAACCGGATATTTTAACAGTATATTTATTATGTACAACTTTTGATTTCTGCATATTCGACTGGACTAACAAGGCTTGCCAAGTTTTTACAAATAAAACTCAGACGGTGAAGTAATATATTGATTAGTTGGATATTAAACTGAAAAAAAAATGTCTGTATTTCTAGCTTATTTCATTTTTTTATCAAAGATGTTGTCTGTGACTGTGACTGTTGTAAATCTATAGCTTGAATTTAATTTTGTTGAATTATTTTTATTTTCGATCAGTCAGATTTATACAATTTCTAGTAAAACCTAGGTATGCAAGTCTATATTAATATTTAGACATCTATAGGTACCTACCTAAAAAGTACATTGCAATAGATAAAAAATATAAGATACAAAAACTGAAAAAGTTATGAGATTATACAGTGTGTCCAAGATTTGGCTTACATGTATTGCTATCTCGAGAACCTTAAGAGCTAGAAAGATGGTTAACTTAGGAAAGTTGTAGAGAATTTTGTGACAAATTCTGTCCCGCCGGAAAACTTAAGCTGTGATCAACGGTTTCTGAGATAATTAGGAAAAACAAAAAACGTGCATTTTCGATTTTCGTTTATACAGGGTGTCCCATAATTAATGGTACACAGTAAAACTGCAGATTCTTTGGGTAAAAATATTGAGATTTGGCCAAACTTAGCTTAGTTCAAAAGTTGATAATAACAGAGATACAGGGTGTTCAAATTAAAATTTTATTTTCGATTTTCCTAATTAATTTATTTTTGAACAAATATTTTTGCATACAATTTTGCAATTGGGGGTTTTTTTGAGGCGAGGAATTTGAATTTTTTGATAATTTTATTGTAGATTGTAGAGGGCGCTCTCTGCGACACTCTAATTACATAAAAATTAATGTAACTTTTTTGCGCCTTAGTGGATTTGCGTTTTTATTGAAAATATCACTTTTTCCATCATTTTTACCCAAAAAAGGTATACCTTGTAAATGTCGCTGCGAGCAACTGTTTTCCAGATTTTTGTATTTAAAGTGTCCAGTGCGCTTTGTAAAATGTTGTTCAGGGTTAGGCAAAAGTCTGGGAACGGCTAATTATCTCCGAGACAACAGTTGTGATTTTAACCAAGTTTAATGATACCTAGGGGTTATTACACCTGGCGAGTTTAAATATCGTATCTGCGTTTTTATCAGATTTTCCTATTTCCTTGAGCGTGGGAAAACTTTGACTTTTTAAATGAAACACCCTATAAAGTTTTTCATTTTTTAATTCTTTGTCAAATTCTAAACATTTTCATGTATAAGGTCCTATATCTTTCTTCAACTGTTTTTGAAATATTGACAGTTGAAAATAGATCTTTATACACATTTGACAGGCTGTCACAAAAAGTCTAGTCTACTAGGAAATTAAACGGCCACTAATGAAAATACATAGGTATATATTTTAAATAACAGAAATAATTACATAAAAACAAAACTATCAATTCCAAAAAAGAGATCTGTTTTTGATAATAATTGCTCAAAGTGGTTGCCGTTAACTTCAATGCATTTATTTACCCGCTTATTGAACGACCGCCTGATTTTAAATAAAAGATGATCGTTTTGAAACGATTCCGCCGCATTCAGAATTCTTTGCCATAGTTGTTGCCGAGTATTGGTCGTCTCTTGATAAACAAGTGATTTCATGTATCCCCATACACAAAAATCAAGGGGGTTGAAATCGGGACTTCGAACAGGCCAAGGCGTTTGACTTCCACGACCAATCCAGCGCAGCGGTTAGGAAATGTAGTATTTAAGTAATCTCTGTCAATTCTGGAAAAGTGCGCTGGGGCACCATCTTGCATGAAAAGCATAATTTTTCTTAGCTCTAACGGAAGATCATCCAAACAGTTTGGCAGCTGATTTTGCAGAAAATTAAGATAGAGTTGTCCGTTTAAATTATGTGGTAGCTCGATAGGACCCAAGATGTAATTGTCAATAAGTCCACACCAAACATTTATTTTAAATTCATGTTGAAAATGGTGTTCGCTTACTACGTGGGGATTTTCTAAATACCACACATGTTTATTTCTAAAACTGAAGATGCCCGTTCGTGTGAAAGTTGCTTCATCGCTGATTAAAATTTTATTCAAAAACATTGGGTCGGCGTTTTGCTGGGTACGACAGAATTGTGCAAATTCCAATCTGGCTGGAAGATCAACGGCCAACAAATTCTGAACAGGTGTAAAGTGGTATGGATAGAGACCTTCTTTGTTAAAAATTCTAGAAATGGATGATTTACTTACTGAAGTATCAGCAGCCATACGTCGTGTGCTAATTTCCGGGTTCTCAGCTACGCGAACTAGTATTTCCTCTTCCTGCTTGGGTGTAATATTCTTAGGGCGTCCCGCATCATTACGTTTGGGACGAAAGGATCCCGTTTCGCCCAGTCTGTCGTAAAGATTTCTAAACATTTTAAAATCTGGCTGCCTTCCATACAAGCATACCATGTCTCGCATTTCTTCGTTAGAAAACAAGTTATGTCGTGGCATTTTTAACTTAACTTTTAATAACAGTTTCTTCAAAAACTCTTAAAATCCCCCACAATTTTAACCTATCCCAAGAAAGTGTGACAGAATAAGGTTTCAAAGCGCTTTCATTGTAATTTTATTGTTTTTATCATCAAAGCCTACTTTGAAAAATTGCACATTCAAACCAAAATCTAAACGAATGCATTAGAAAATGTAAATGCAAAAATCTCGAAAATAGTTGCTCAGAGCGATACCTACAAGGTATACCTTTTTTACGTAAAAATGATGAAAAAAGTGATATCTTTAATAAAATCGTAAATACACTAAGGCACAAAAAAGTTACATTAGTTTTTATGAAATCAGAGTGCCGCAGAGAGCGCCCTCTACAATATACAATAAAATTATTAAAAAATTCAAATTCCTCGTCTCAAACAACCCCTAATCACAAAATTGCATGCAAAAATAATGGTTCAAAAATAAGTTAATTAGGAAAATCGAAAATAAAATTTTAATTTGGACACCCTGTATCTCGGTTATTATCAACTTTTGAACTAAGCTAAGTTTGGCCAAATTTTAATATTTTGACCCAAAGAATCTGCAGTTTTGCTGTGTACCATTAATTATGGGACACCCTGTATAACTCACTAAATTCAAAAGCTATGTTTTTAAAAATAATACATTG
>MU196378.1:1035-13031 GCA_016904865.1 Pissodes strobi
AAATTCTCTTTAATCTGATGTGACATATGCATGGATTGAACAATAATTAATGGCAAAAAACTGCAAAAAACTGCTAAATGCGCAATATGCCCATATATGGCAAGTGTAGTTTCGTGTGCAGTTTTAGGGTAGGTTTTTCGCAGCTTCATGTAGTTTCGGGTGCAAAATAGGGCCCGTTTTTCCTGGTTTACTGCTGGTTAAGCAGGAGTTAGGTGGTGAAGTGTGCAAAAAACGACGGAACGTGTGCAACTCAGCGTAACAAAAACCCCGCGTTTTTCGGACAATGCATGATTCTTTCGTCGATCGTTGTGCTGTCAACGTGTGACTCTGTATTTTTTAAAACTGATAGTGTCTTTGACAGTCAGCTATAATATTAAAATTTAAACAGTTTAATCAAGTCTTTGTCATCATACCGTGTGATAGACAAACCGCGCGCAGTCTTTTTCAATCTGCCTGATTTAGTCTCCGGGACAGATCGGCAAACTTCACAAATAACTGTGAACGCGAAAAAGTGAATTGAAGAGAGAAGAATCGCAGTGCTTTCCAGAAGCCTTGACTCAGCCGAGTTCTAATATCGCTGGAAGCCTGTTCTAAGACGTTCATTCCGGATTCAGCGTTTCCAAGCGCCCGGAGAGATCTTCTATCAACGATCCAACTACCTCGAGCCCATCTAGAAGCCATCAGCGTTCAACAAAAAGCACTGTGATACCGCTCGTTATTCGCGCTTTCTAGAGCACCGTTCGTACGCTCTAATTTGGATTAACTTAATTGGATTATTACACACTATAACGGATAGCTGTCTTCAGTGAACTTTTGGTGAGGTTGCATGTATATATATTTGCCATATATTGTTCTGTAGGGACCCAGGCATCGCGTTATTTTCGTAATTAGTTAATTTAACTTGTTGTAATCATTTGATAACTCGCTCTCATAACTAGTTTGTTTTAGACACTTAGTTGCTGCTTTGAGCCGTTGTTTTTCATAAACTTTTAACTCGTTCAAGTCGCAAAAGCGCATTAGTTTAAGTTGAAGTTGATTATTCTGTTAATTAATTAATCCTGCTCTTAGAAGCAACAGATCCATTAATTTTGAAACTCATAATCCGTTGTTTAGTGTTGGAAATTTCATGCTTAGGGACGTGGTGTGTTCTTAATTGTAATAATTAGCACCGTAATTAAAGTTTCCTAGAATTTTTTAACATATTGTATGAGTATCTAACTCTCTTTGCAGTAGAAATTGAGTTAGTATATTCCGTATTATCATAGTCTAGCCGCATTTTAGTAATTTTAGCGCTAGGACTAGTAGAAACATTGTTGTGTTGCCCCAAAGCATAGCCTAAAGAAAACTATAGCTGCGACACTTAAGCGCGGCACCTTTGAGAAGCGAGGACCAACTTTATCACTATGTAGAGGGAAGAGGAAATAAATAAATCTAACTTGACGTCAACCCCCCGGCAATCATTAGTGAACTGAGCCGTACTAAAATTTTTTGGGACGTTATATACTAAAATTGTTACTCTCCCCTATCATTTTATTTAAACTTTCATCACAAAATATATGATTTATAAAATATTTTTTATTTCGAGTAGAGAATAACCATTTTTTTGATCCAAAAAGCTGCATAAAGAGAGCCGGATATTTATTTAAACATTACACCTGAAAGAAATAGTTAAAAATGTCTTTTGAAGTGAAATTAAGAATGGCGAATGTAGATTACTTATAGTAAGTACAGCATTCTTGAATGCTGAATATAACTATAATAGAATATAAGCTCCAAGTTAATCTTTAAATATCAACAAGATCTATACACAACAAAAGTTTTTTTATATGAGATTTTATTTTGCACAAGTAGTTACGGTTTTAGACGAACTTGTGAAGATCTGCAATAATAATTTTGAAAATTTTTATTTATCTAGTTGTTCTCTTCTAAGCTTAAAAAAAATCTTATATAAGTACATAATTTTGTTTTATATAGATTCTTAGCAACCTGCACAATTTTATAAACGTATTATGTACGATTTTGCATATTTTTTCGTAACAGCTTTTTCATTTTATTCGCTAGATAAAAATATTGTCAAGATGGTGAAATGAAAGTAAATTTTTGATCTGGCTATAGTTCACGAACTAGTTTATGCATGAAGTGCACAATTACGCTAAATCGGAGCAACCGTGCGTTCAATTTATCTTGATAACATTTTGATTCGCTGTAACTTTTTTGTTTTTAAAGATACCAAGTTAAACAAAAAAGCAAAATGTAGGGTTGGTAGCCAAATTTTTTTCTACGTTACATATAAAATAAAACACTAACGATTTTCTCACATATCAGCCTACTCTACACTTTTTAAATGGAACACCCTGTATATTACTACATTTTTGGAATCTGTAGAGAAGTCTAAACACATTTCGTGTATAATGTCTTATGCCTATCTTTCTTTAGGTGTTTACGAAATATTGACAGTTGAAAGTCGTGCATTTTGACATTTTGATAGGCTTTAAAATCTAAACCGCTTGAGAGCAAAGAAAACGGTTTGCATATTCCTGTCTTAGGTTTTCATGAGCTATCAAATGACAGTAACTTTGAATTTAACCCGCGAATAAAATTGACCGGAACTTTTAAACCTCCGGTTAAATTGAAAGCCACTGTCATTCGATAGCTTATGAAAACCTAAGATAGAGATGTGCAAACCGTTTTCTTTGATCTCATGCGGTTTAGAGCCTGTCAAAATGCCCGACTTTCAACTGTCAATATTTTGTAAACAGCTAAAGATAGGTATAGGATATTATACACGACATGTGTTTTGATTTCACTAGAGAGTCCAAAAATGTAGTAATATACAGGGTGTTCTATTTAAAAAATATATAAAGTAGGCTTCTATGTCAGAAAATTATTGGTGTTTGTTTTATATGTAATCTAGAAAAAACTTGGCTACCAACCCTACATTTTGCTTTTTTGTTTACCTTGTTATCTTTAAAACCAAAAAAGGTACAGCGAATCAAAATGATATCAAGGTGCTGATCAAATCTGAAATAATGGATATATGTGGATAACGATCGAATTTTACGAAAAACAACCAGCAAAAACAATGTTTTTGAGACTTACGCCTTTATGGTAGAATACGAACTGTTTATTGTCAAACGAAATGTTTTGCACTTTCTTATCTTCCACATAACCACAACCTGGAAAATACTCCCCACCAAACCGAAAATTTCATATATCTAGATAATTACTAAATAACTAAGATAAGAAGATGCAAATCGTTTCGCGCTAAGTTAAACAGATCAAATTCTTTAAATGGAAAGGAGGCTATTCGACATGCTACATGAAATTTATCTATAATTTTTAGAAGAATTCGAAAATCGGAAAATATGTCCCGCTCTTTTGAGACCTTTTATATTGAAATATAATTCAATTATATTGTCAAATTGAAATCAACATGGCTAAATGATGAAATGGTTGTAAGACTAATAAAAAGATTAAAAACATGTTATTTCTATAAAATGTGTATACATATGAAGGGTACAGGGGAAAAATGATCCATAGGAAACTTTTTTATTATTGACTTCACAGAAAATTTTATTCTTGATAAAAGTTGGTGTTTGAAAAAAAACTAATTTTGACAATGCTAAATTAAAGATAAGTTATACAGGGTACTCAATAAATACAAAAATGATGGTTAAAAAATCAAAAACTTTGGAATATCGGAAAACCTTCTACAGAAAAATAAAGCTCGTATTAAGATAAAAATAAAAGTCAAATACCATTTTTTCCAAAAGTGCACCGCACCGTTGCGGAGAAAATCCATTTCAATTACTGAAAAAACCCGCTTTTTCTTAATTTTGTCCTCATTTTTTTCAGCAACGATGCACTTTTGGAAAAAATGGTATTCGACTTTTATTTTTACCTTAATAGGAGCTTTATTTTTCCTGTAGAAGCTTTTCCGATATTCCTAAGTTTTTGTTTTTTTAACCACCATTTTTGTATTTTTGAAGTACCCTGTAATACTTAATCTTAATTTAACATTGTCAAAATTAGTTTTTTTCCAAGCACCAACTTTTATCAAGAATAAAATTTTCTGTGAAATCAATAATAAAAGTTTCCTATGGAAATGGCGCTTAGATCGTTTTTCCCCTGTACCCTTCGTATATATTTTATGAATGTTTCCATATTATTAATTTTCGATTATTTTTGGGCACTTTAAATTTTGTAACCTATTATGATACGTTTTAGTCTGTTTTGGTGCTTTTAGTTAGTTTGGGTTAGTTCAATCAGCTTTTGTTTAGTTTGAATTTATTTTAGTCATTTGAACCCGGTTCCGATACATTATAACCAATTTTAATATTTTTGGTTAGTTTTGGTTAGCCGCCAAAGCTGGGTCGTTTAATCAACTATCGATTACTTTCGGTTCCCATACGTTATTACCAATTTTAGTGTTTAGGATAGTCGCCAAAATTGAATTGATCTGGGTTAGTTTTAACTTACTTAATATTATTTTTAAGCTATTCCGATACGTTTTAGCCCGTTTTGGTACTTTTAGTTACTTTTGGTTGGTTTTGGTTAGTCTTTCAATCAAATTTTGGTTACTCTCAATTTATTTTAGTTATTGAATTAATTCAAGTTAGTCGTCAAAATTCGCTTAATTTTGGTTAGTTTCAACTTATTTTAATATTTTTAATCTGTTACGATACGTTTTAGACCTTTTTGATGCTATTGGTTAGTTTTGGTTAGTCGTTCAATCGACTTTCGGTTAATTTCAGTTAGTTTTAATTTAGTTTAGTAATTTGATTCGGTTCGGATACGTTATAACCAATTTAAATGTTTTTAATTAATTTAGGTTAGTCGCCAAAATTCGGTTAATTTGGGTTAGTTTCAACTTACTTTAATAATTTTAATCTGTTACCATATGTTTTAGCCCTTTTGGTTACTTTTGGTTAGTCGTTCAATCGACTTTCGGTTAATTTCAGTTAGTTTTAATTTATTTAAATCATATGAACCGATTCCGATACGTTATAACCAATTTTAAAGTTTTTGATTACTTTCGGTTAGTCGCCAAAATTCGGCTAATTGGGTTAGTTTTAACTTACTTTCGTTCAATCAACTTTTGGTTAATTTCAGTTAATTTTAATTTATTTTAGTCATTGGAACCGGTTCCAATACGTTATAACCAATTTTAATGTCTTTGGTTACTTGCCAATATTCGGTTAATTTGGGTTAGTTTTAATTTACTTTAACATTTTTAATCTGTTCCGATACGTTTTAGTCCGTTTTTGTGCTATTAGTTACTTTTGGTTTGTCATTCTATCAACTTTCGGTTACTTTCAGTTAGTTCCAATTTATTTTAGTCATTTGAATCGGTTCCTATACGTTATAAGCAAATTTAATATTTTTGATTAGTCGCTTAAATTCCCTTCGTTTTGGTTAGTTTTAACTTACTTTAATTTTTGTAACCTATTACGATAGGTACGTTTTAGCCTGTTTTTGAGCTTATGGTTACTTTTGGCTAGCTTTGGTTAGTCGTTCAATTAACTTTCGGCTGGTTTCAGTTAGTTCCAATTTATTTTAGTCATTTGAACCGATTCCGATACCTTATGATCAAATTTATGTTTAAATAAACAAACTAACTAGCTGCTTAATTCTGCCGTTCTTTTCCCATTTTAACACATAAACATTAACTTATTTATATAACATACAAACAAAACAATATATACGTATAACGTCTATTTACCCAAACAACGAATCTTTTTCTATTTTAATTCCTATGAAAATTTATTGCACTCCGGCCCAGGTAAGCGCGTATGATTGGCATCGAGTTCCAACTGCGTGGTGTCCTCCCTTCACTGAGCTTCACGGAGAAAATTTGATTCCGTACCCCACTAAACGAGCCGAGTGTCGCGGCTATAGTTTTCTTTAGGCTATGCCCAAAGTCTAGCTTAACTGTAAACATTAAAATTGACACCTGTAGCATACCGCCTTCGAAAGTAGGTCACGGGGTCACTCGTGCTTTAAAACTAGGTCAGTTTTTGACCCACTTTTCGCATAATAACTGCTTAATAGATCTGAGTGCCTAGAGTAGTGATCTTGTGTTAAATACTTTAATAAGTATTCTTTGACAACCGGCTAACCATCCTAGCTCGTAGAGTGATACAGGGTGTTGACATTTTTGTAACGTTTTACAGTGAAGTGATAAATTCTTGAAGAGATCATTTAACGTATAAATTAATTGTATTTTGTTTAACCTTTGATTAAAGTGAATCTCTCTCGAAGGCCGCAGGCAAGTTCTAAGCATAGCTTTTCTTTTCCACAGGTTTTCTTTTGGCAACAAATAGAAAAAACATAATATAATAGAGCTTTTCTTTTTGAGTATTTTTTCTTTTAGCAGTAAATAGAAAAACGATTTTTTAAACGGTTGTTCTCAAACAGGCTCAGTCGAGCGAGAGAATAAGTTGTTTAGTTAGGACCCTGGGAAGTTATTCTATTGTGCATGCATATATCATTATAGGAGTTCCAGAGACAAAGCGAAGCCGGACCATCAGTAGTTAGCTGTAGTTAGAGGTTCTTTGGACTAACGTTCCAATTTTGACTGTATTATCTTGCTGTCTCGAAGTGAAATAGTGATATCTAGCATAGAGTTCTTCAGGGCCGTTTATGAACATTGTAACTATAAATTAGTGTATTAGCAGGAAAGTGGCTGTAGTGACAGACGTAGGAAGACGGACGCTAATCCCTTGCCCCCCTCTTTAACGTAGCTTTCATTACAGAGCGTCCCCCCGCCGAAAGAAGATAGACTATTGTCAATAATCGAAATTTAAATTCAATAACGTAAATAAACAACCTGAGCCCTTCATATTAGAAGTAATACTTCTAGGCTGTTCTAAGGAACCTACGCCGCTTGTGCAGGTTGTTTTTGAGTTGTTTTGGAAAATTTTGGATTTGAATTAGGCCACCGACGCCCAGTGCCTAACATAGGCTAAATTTTGTCGTATCTCGGATATTCCACGTCCGGTGATACATTGCTACGCGTCCCAGGACTAAGGCGGTTCTCAGAATTGATTGATAATTAAATATTTCTTCTTATCTCCCTCGTGGTGGTCCGCTAACGATTTCCTGTTAGCGGGGAAGGTGGTGGGTCCACTCAAAACCCCCCGGACTTAGAAACCCCGGAAGCTAATACATTAACCGTAACGAATAGTAGTAACGCTACTTGGCATCCCAAAACCTTAGCAAGTTATACACTCATATCTGATTGAGATATAAGTGTACACGCATATATAAAATAAATCGGGTATTCCTTCGGCTAACCTGTTTTACGGACGTAGCAGGGAACCCCCCTTTGGACGAAAAAGCGAACCAGGAATCCAGGACAGAGGATAATCAGGGACATGGACAACAATCCTCCGCCACTCTTGGAATCTCTTGATCGACTTCAACAAATGCTATCAGGCGAGAATCTGGGACCAGATCAGCCAACCTACACCTCTACTCCTATGCAGCCTCATCTCGTCACCAGAGTACCCGCTCTAAACGGACGACTTCAAGACTTCGTTCCCGGAGCAGCATCCGAGACTGGACATCCGCGGGACATGTTTGGAGAAGCACGCTATGTACCTTTGCGACGCCAGGAGGCGCCTGAAGAGCGTGCGCGCCAAAATAGAGACCGAGACGACAATATAACATACCTAAATATAATATTTTGATGAAGTAACAAAGTAAGGGTAACAAAAAATTAACAAACTAAAATTATGTATGTAACGTATACCTAAATATAATATTTTGATTAAGTAACAAAGCAAGGGTAACAAGAAATGAACAAACTAAAATTATGTATGTAACGTATACCTAAATATAATATTTTGTTTAAATAACAAAGTAAGAGTAACAAAAAATCAACAAACTAAAATTATGTATGTAACGTATGCCTATACCTAAATATAATATGTTTAACCCATATTATTAGGACATTTACATTTGCACCCTTCTTCTTTCAAAAGATGATGTTGCTCTAGAATTAGTTCGTTTCTTTCTTGAATTAGCCTATTCCGAGTCCTGATTTCTTCTAATTTGTTTCTTTCTAATTCTATTTTCTCCTCATAATATTTTTTCCTGTCTCGTCTCATTTCTTCGAGGACGGAGGTTTTACGCTTTGAGGCTTCTGATTTGTTCAGTATGCGAATTTTTCTCTCCGGTGTTGTTGATGTGGTCATTTCAGCTTTAGGTCTTGTAGTGTAAAATTCACAATCTGTTGCAACTGTGCGCACGTTTTTCGTCGATTTTCGTTCAAATTTTGCATCTTTCGAAGGTTTTTCCGGCTGGCGTTAACGAACTTTACCCAAATTGCTCGTTGAACTTTGTGTAGTCAATTCAGGGCTAGGATATCGCGCCAAAACTCAAAATACCTTTGACGAATTTTTATTAAAATAATATTAGGGTCTTAGATCCTAATTATACAATCAGACAAGTTGTTTGCAAGAAATTGGCTGATCTTAGATCATTGCTCCTAGATGAAATATTCGGGTTTGGGTTTTTATCGAATTAAATCGGGGTAGTGGCAAACGTTGGGTCCACCGTTATCAGGGAGGGGGCATGCGTGAAGTACTAAATTATTCATTATCACCCTGACCTTAATAAGACGCTCCTATACTATCCATAAATCGTAACAGGACGTGACAATATGGGTTTATAATGTTTTTAAATTACTATTTAACTAAACAATCAGATTGAAGGTTTTTAGCCCCGTTTATTGCAAACGTCTTCGTAAATGAGATAGGATCTAATAAGAAAAAGGTAGATTTGTGCGACAATGCTCCCCATTTTACCTGATATTTAATTAAAGGCGAGTCGGAGTTAAATTGTGATTTTCTGAAGGGTTGAAAATTAGATGTCTGAAGGGAATACGGGGCCCGAGAATAAATACAAATTGTCTAATTAACTTTTACAAAGTTTACAAGGCGTTTCGCATTAAAAATAAAATTTTTCCTTGAATAATCTTCGTTTGAAACTGAGGGTATTGTGCTCAATTGATTTTCAAAATTTGTATATATCATAGTATCGGCCTAGAAATATGACGACCCCTCATCGCCCCTTTACACTAAAACTGGAATGTATATTCCTAGTTGGCACATAAATGCATCTAAGGAAATTTGGGTTTTCATTCAAAAGAAAAAACTGGTAGAGTGCGACCAGGAGTTCAGTTCACGTGTTGGCAGAGATTTACATATATTTGTTATCACTATCTGTAAATTTGTGAACTAGGGATAATGTATAAATTATATTTAACAACTAACAACTAGTCTCGTCTTTGTGTGTCGATGGTGATATATTTTACCAGGTACACACGAATCGGTAAATCAAGCCAGCTATTGTCTTCTTAGGCTTCCCATCGAGCGGACCTAAGAAGACGTTTTATAAATGTTTGAACCATAAAGCCAGCTGACGTGACACAATAGATCCCCATGGTAAAATCATAACAGGAAAGTAACCTATTTTGAGATGTCGTGTAAAGGATTTTACATTTGCGCGATCCTACTTTAAGAGTGGCCCCCATTATACCTAAAATATTAAGATACATTCTCCCATGAAAAAAAGTATGAAACAAGTACCCCTAACTTTAAAACATGGGTCTTAATGGTTCTTATGGGGTAAATCGTAAGATGTTACAGAAGCCATATCGCTTATCTACTAGCGCAGAACTAGTTGTTATCAAATGCAGATATGTACTTCTATATATTTACAAGAACGTGGATATATTTAGTAAAAGGGCACTCAGCAGGAGAGAGTGGATAGGTCACACCAATACTGCAAAAGAAGCTAGATAATGGAGCTACACAGGGTCAGATTGGATCCAGGACGTAACAAGCCCACTGATGATGTAATGTATTCCAAAATTATAATAAGGCATTGTAAAAGGCGATATGCCTTATCGAATTAAGTTGGAATAGGGGCAAACATTGGGGTCCAACGTTATCAGAGAGGGGGCATGCGTGACATACCTAATTATTCATTATCACCCTATCCTAAGTTTGAACTTTAACTTGGAAAAGACAAATAATATATGAATGAAATTAAGCCAAATAAGTATGCAAATATATATATATCGAAATAAGTTCGGGTAGTGGCAAACATTGGGGTCCAACACTATCAGGGAGGGGGCATGCGTGAAGTACTAAATTATTCATTAGCACCCGGTCCTAAGTTTGAACTTTCCAAAGGCAAATTATATGAATTAAATTAACCCAAACAAGTATGTCAATAAGACGCTCAAATATTATCCATAAGTAAAGCACAACACGTGACAATAAGTTTCTAACTTGTTATTCAAGAAATTTTTTGGTAAAAACGCTTAATTATGAGTAATGATTTCAAATCTCCCCTTACCACTCCTGCGTTTGAAACCTATAAAATTTTTATGTGGCACTTTAACCGCGGTTTAATCCGAGAAAGCTTTAGCCATAAAAAGCCTTGTTTTTATGCCGGAACTATTCAAAATTTCACCCAAGATGTCTTTGCTCTTAAATCCGGTGACCCTCTTCACGTTTGAATAGATAACATCATCGTAAGACGTTGAATTAAACATGGTTTGCGAAATTTACTTTTAAGGTTATGTCCTAGCGCGGGATAATTGAAAATTTCTCGTGCCCTTCTTCCCCGAAAATTATCGCTATATGAACAGTAATACGCGTTGGCGCGCTAAACCGGGAATTTAATATTTTTGGGCAACATTTAGGCGGAGAGATCCCGTTAATTTACATTCATAAAAGTGAGAGCCCCTTGAAAATAAGCGCGAAAGTCCTTTGTTCAAATTCCGGCGAGGAATGCGCAAAATAAATGGGTTAATGCGCATGTCGCAACCGGTTTAAATGCTTAATCAGTTAATCATGAAAAATTAAGTAGAGAATAATCATTTACTTCAAGAAGAAGACGAAGGATCCAATATCCTTTGCAAGGCCTTGTAACAGTGTTTCAATGGAGCTAAGAGATTTTCGTAAAGTTCTATCCACTCACAATTTAAACGCCGACTTAATCGTATTTCCGGAAGCGACCGCATCCACCTCACCAGAGGCGGTAAATTTGATTTGCCGAAATTCTCTGCGCCCGCCGCCGTCGAAACTGGAAATGTAATTTCTTTGTTCTTGATGGGCGTTATTCCGACTTCTGTCTCGGACCTTCTTCACCCGAAATAAATTTACCTGCGATTTGTTATGGAAACTGCCACTCACGGTCGTATCCCCAACGGACGGGGATGCCCCGAAATAATAAATGCAAATTTTACCCGGGTTTTTGATGTGCAGCCCGCTCTACCGACTTTAAGTTCTGGAGTGCCACTATGTCATTTATAATTATAACTATATAAATAGTTTTTTAATGAAATCATATTATAGTCCATCCCTCACCCTTGGTGAAAGCTTTAGATACTTTTAGGTAAGCCTGATACAGTTTTTGACAGGTTTATATACAGCTTTAGGTAGATTTCATACATGGGTTTTAGGGGTTCTGAGGGGGAAAAACGTAAAATGTCCCAGAAGCCACATTATCAATAAAGAACAGTTTTCAGTCATGAACTATGATTGAAGCATGGTAGTCTCTATTTTAGTGCGTTTACCCTTGTCGGCTTGTGACATATTACGAATTGGCAGGATCCATGGTATTCTGTATTTTCCTATGACGTATCTGTATGGACTACAGTAACATAAATAATTATACACACAATTTTGTTTTTCCATTAATGCCCTCTACCTCAATGAAATACCTCTACTTTCAATTAAACAGGAAAAAATATATCAAACATTACCTAGGTATTGCTGAAAGTATTATCTTATTTTACCATAACGTTTCTGTATGGATTACAGTAACATAAATAATTATGCACACAATTTTGTTTATCCATTAGTGCTCTCTACTTCAATGAAATATCTCTAGTTTCATTTAAACATGAAAAAATATAACAATAAATATCTAGGTATGGTTCAAAATATTTTCTTATTTTACTATAACGCTTCTGTATG
>MU196379.1:2053-13030 GCA_016904865.1 Pissodes strobi
ATATATAAATGGACCCGTAAATACCCGTGCGGGGCACTGTCGGCGGGACCCTACTCACCTAAATCAAATGTAACTTCAATGTACTAGCTGCAAAAGGTTGTCATATGCTGAATAATGCTTATAAATGCCATCACAAACACATACCTAGCGTCAATGTTGCCAATATATTCAAATACAAGATTTACAGTAGGATTTTTAGATTTGGAGTCCTTAAGCAACCCCCCTTGGGGGTTAAGGATTAAGACATCGAGTAGATACTATAAGACACTTAATAAAATACTAATAACAATAATACCTCAACGACGATAGTGCGGTGTCAACGTCAAGTCGGTTTAATGTAAACTCGCCGTTCTTGTTGCAACAGTTTGTTGGCACATGCAAAATGGACGACAAGATGTTGAATGTGGAAAAATGGTTTATGCAAACAAGGGTTCGGGAAAAGGGAAAGCCTGCTAAGCACATTTTAATTAAGCTTTGTTTATCAATCCTGTTATAAAAGTTCAGGGTGAAGTATGTGAGTGAAAAAACGGGGATTTATTTATTTACTTTTTCGGCTTTCGAAAGAGCTTTTGAAAAAAGCAGGATAAAGGGACGGGGATATATCTCAACCTATTCCGGAGAAGCTCGGAAAGCACGTAATATCGCAGAGATAAGAGAACTTCAAAAAATATATTTTAAGGGATACAAATCGAGTTCTTTTTTGTGAAGATCACAGGCCAAGATCGATAGTGTTTCACAGGGTAATATTTGTAGCGAGAGTTCATTGAAAAATACGATTGCCGAAACGTTTTTATTAGCATAGCAATCCAACATTCCTTAAATCAATATTACCGTAATTTTATTTCGAAAGTAGTCTCTCAATTTTTTCCTCACTGACCTGTAATGAAATCAATAAAGAAAATAATAAAATTCGAAAGATCCCATGCGTATTGCGATAAAAATCAAATTGTATATGGACAAATCAAATAACATCAATTCCAAATTGGATCTTGAATTATTGAACACTTATCCAAACAGGTTAAAAGAACATAGCTTGAAATAGCCTAAGGATATTACAAATTCGTTTTCAGATTTTTTCAATCGCCTTTTGGGGTTCTGCCTCGGATTCTGCAGATGTAGAAAAAAAAGCACTGTAATACTAAAGTAGATGAAAAAAGAATCAAGTTACGGGGGGGAACAACCGGCAATCTGCGTTTGAAAACTCCAAATTTACAACATATTAGGTGAGCAAAAATTTTGATTATGTCTAGTTGTGTTGGACTAATGTTTCATGACATCCGGATATTTGAATTATCGAACAAAATATCGTGCTATAAACATGAGCACGTTAAGAATAGCTTAACGATCACCAGTTGATGTTTTCAAATTATAATGTAATCAGTAGCTTAATCTTCTAGAGTTTCAAATTTAAACTAGGATTTTACCCAGCAGCATTTCTTAGGTAACAATATATGCTCAAAGACATTTAACTTAAAGAGACGCGACAACTCATTCATAAAAATCCGAAAACATGCATTCAGCCTCAACAAAACGCTTACCTCGCCTCCTTGTATTTTTATGAATCACGAACAAAACTTGATCCCGACCAAATCCTCGTCGTGAACAAGATTCGTCCCCCACTACTAAATGTAGTCTTGCCCGCCTGTGCGAAAGCTAGGACAGATCTTAGGTGTAGACTTTGAAATTGTGAGTTCATAACATAGTTGAAAAAGAGCTAGTAGTTTTGCTAATCCACTGGCCCCATCATTAAAACACGTCTGCGGGCGAAAATAAGTGGGGGTAGCGTCTGCGGGCGACAAGCCCCTCCCACTATAGCTAGCGGCACCTCGCCTGCCGCGAGCTACAGTGGGAGGTGCTTCACATCCGCAGACGCTATCCCCACTTCTTCAGTTTCATTCATTTGTTCATGTTTTGTTTTATTTGGGGGGTTAGGGGGGTAGACATTGTTGGGGCCAGGGCGGCAGCATAATTATGAATGAAACGCGGAGTCTATTATATAGTCTAAGGTTCATAATAAAGTAAATAAGTTTAATTTTTAATGATGGTACGGGTGTATTATTAAAAATAAATTATTTAAAATAAATTTAAGTTTTATTTATAGTGTGTGGGATTATCACAGTCTGCGATTGCTAGATATGGGTTCTGAAGGTTAGTTAAGACAAAATAGTTATTTAGCTAATGAATGCCGAAAGTGATACTTTTCCACATAGGGGTCAGGTCAGGTATGTAGTCGAGTGCGGATAAGTCATTTTCCGCATGAGCTGGAAATAAAACAAAAAAGAGTGTGTGGAAAATACTTATTTGCTTTTCTGGAAGCAAATGAAAAGAACTGGAACTTACTAATTTTATTTAAAAACATATAAATATGACAAATAACTACTGATATTCAAAAAGCAGCTTAATAACTATTTTCTTCTATTACTAGTTCTAGGGTATTTTTTAGTAATTTTAGAATATAAGTCTATTTGGCGCAGATAAATCAAATTGCCTGTAATTGGTTGATTTAGATTTGGTAAACTAGTAAATTGTGTAAGTTTTATTAAGCTATTGAATAAATATAATAAACAGTCAGACCTACTTAAAACATACATGTTATTTATTTTAACAGGGGAAGTATCCGTATTAGGTTAGTATAATATAAAAAGACATTTATTAAATGTCTGATAATATATGATCCCCGCTACTGTACTACTCAAACTGTGTTTTATTTACTGTCTTTATTGTCGTCGACCTTCAATGGTCTCATTCTATTGGTGCACTGCTTTACTACGCGCATACTATAAATATTGTGCGCGCAAGACAAAGCGTAATCACTTATTATTATTTATAAGTGAGGAACGGTTATCAATAGCGGACGGACGCGTTTGTCGAGTCTATAATTTGATCCGGCTCATTTATAGTTTCGGCTCGGTTTTCGTTATCGTATAAATAGCGTTAACGGGCCTAAATAACGTTAGAGTGTTTTTCGCGCCTAAAGGCATAGTGCGTAGGTGCTGATCAACGGAGTTAAGTGATATAGCGTTAACGTTTAGCGTTAACGTTTGTGCAAAGATAATCAGGATTATCAGTGACTATAGGACTTTAGGATACGATAGGATACAAATAGGACCAAAACAAATTGCGTTAGCGTTAGCGTTAGCGTAACATCCATCGGTAAGTGGCCTATTTGACTATAATAACATAGGGCAGTGTATATAACAGTTAGATAACAGTGTATAAACAAACTTGGCATATACTAGAGTAAAATTTTGTTTGGCTAAACAGCTATTGACGAAGTGAGTGGTAGTAGTAAACCAAAGGGGGGAGGGAAACCCCCCGCAATATGTGATCCGAGAACAAAACAAAGTGTGAAAACCCAAAGCGAGTTCAAAGAACCACAGAGGACATCTTGGGACGCCGATGTAGAACAAAAACCAAAGAGGCCTAGGGGAAATCCCCAAAGTGATATGGACGTGGATGTGAGATCTAGGACGAGCAGCGATGCATCACTCAAAAGTGATGTATCTCTCAGAGGTGATGCCAGGGACTACAGAAGATACTATGAAGCCCAAAAAACAGAGACCAACAAATATAAAGCAGAATGCAACAAGTTATATGAAGAGAACATTAGATTCCAGGAAGAGAATGTCAGATTCCAGGAAGCACTAGTCGAGGAAAGGAGACTAAGAACTGCAGTCAGTGATGAACTAGAAACTCTCAAAGAAGAAATGAAGACGCTTAAGAACCAGTTAGAAGAAATGAGGACCATGATTGGGATAAGAGTAAAACCAAGTACCCATACTGAGGAAGAGTGGCCAAAACTAGCCAGCGGTAAAGCTCCATCGGGAGAAGCAAATAGGGAGGGAACTGAGGATTCACCCGCAGCTACCTACGCTGAAAAGGCGAAGAAAATACCTCCTATAGTGATCAAAGGCTCAAAGGACTGGATAGGCCTTAGGGACACCCTCAAAACAAACAACTTAAATTTTGACAGAGCACAAAAGATAGGCAGTGATACAAAGATATTTGTAAATAGTGAGGATAATCATAGAGAACTAACTAGATTCCTCAAAGAAAATAATACTTCGTATTATACTTATAACCTTGAGATTGACCAAAAATTTCACGGAGTCCTGAGGGAACTTGATAGCGACATTCATACAGACTTAATAGGATTAGAACTTGAAGAGCTAGGTTTTAAGGATATAGAAGTAACAACTATGAATGACCTTAAAACAAAGCAGCCACTACCACTATTCACCGTGAAAACCAGTGATAAGAGGATTTTTGAAGTTGGAAGATTGATGGATATGGTCGTAAAGATTGTTCCAAAAAATAAGATGCCAGGGCCTACCCAATGCTTCAAATGCCAGCGTTTCGGACATGGCCAGGCAAACTGTCATATGCCGGAGCGCTGCGTTAAGTGTGCGGGTGATCATTCATCCAGAGAATGCCAGCTACCCAAACCAACCGTGCCGAATGAAAGAAATGCTACATGTGTAAATTGTGGTAAGCAGGGACACCCTGCTAATTATAGAGGATGCGAATGGTACAAAAAAACCTTTGGCTACCAAGGAAACGTAAATAAAAATCCACAAGCAAATAGGACAAATTCTGGAAACAGGAAAGTTACGGGTAACAAAATGGACTCCGGAAATGTGAGACAACAGATTGGAAGAGGCCAAAACAACATATCAGAAAAGGATAAGATTTCGGCAATAAAAGAAGCCTTCCTGCAGGCTATTAAAGAGGTTCTTCAAGGATTCGATGGGTAAGCTGCTCGTCGTATCCTGGAATGTAAGAGGACTTCGCTCTAGGAAAAGCGATATCATTTTATTTTTGGACGAGCATAAACCCCACATAGTATTGTTGCAGGAAACGATGCTGGGGGAATCTGTACATATAGCTTTTAGGAATTATATTATTTATAGGAAGGAAGGTAGGGCTCCTGGAGTAGGCGGAGTGGCCATTTTAGTCAGGAGAGACATTCAACATTACCTTATTGGTTCCATTGATGCTGAAATCGAGAACATTTCAATAGGAATATTGGTTAACAATAGGAAAATAAGGATCACATCGGTATACAAAAGACCGGTAATCCTGCTCCAACAGGCTGAAATACTAGAAATGCTAAGGGATCCATTACCTACCATTATAATGGGAGACTTGAACTCCAAGGATAAATCTTGGAACAGTTCATACCAATGTATGAGCGGTAGAGAGCTGTCTTCGTTGGCTGATAGAAGGGGATTTATCGTAATAGGACCAGAGGAGCCTACCTACTTTCCTGCAGGAAACGGCAAACCACAAGTTCTTGATATAGCAATAATAAAAGGATGTAATTACAACCAAATTGAGAGCATAAATGAGGGTTCTTCTGACCACAATCCCGTGATGCTGACCGTGGGGGAGGATGTTCCAGCTGAGCTAATCTTCACTAAGACTACAACAAATTGGATCAAGTTCAAGAGTAGCCTCAAAGAGACTCTAAAAGCTACGAAAATAGTATCTAAGAATGATTTAGAGACGGCAGCCACTAGATTTGGCAGTGTAATAATATCGACCTACGACGCATGCTCAGTGGTACGCGAAATCCGGAGAGGTTCCCTGGAAGCAATGCCATACCGGCTGCAGTGCATCATCAGAGAAAATAGAAGAAGACGAAGGGTTTACGCAAGATGTGGATCTGAGGCAAATAAGAGGGACCTATATAGTCATACCGAAACAATGAAGGTAGAATTGACGGAATACAGAAGTAACAAGTGGGCTAGTAAAGTCAGGAAGCTGAGCACAACGGGAAACACGGCATGGCAAATGGCCAAAGCGCTAAGGAATAAAAGAACAAACATCCCAGCGATTCATGGACTGAACGGTATTGCTTATACTGACCAAGAAAAAGCAGATGCTTTTGCTAACTCTTTAGAAAGCATATTCACAAATAATGAATCTGAGATGGACGATGAAGAAGAGGAACTATCCTACGAAAGAACAGTTCAAAGAGACGTGACTAGACTAAGTAACACTGAGACAACCAAGGAAGTGGCTGATTTTGTCACACCAGCTGAGATTAAAAACATAATTAGGTTCAGGAGAACAAAGAGAGCCCCAGGCGGCGATAGAGTAAATAATAAAATGCTTAAGGAGCTGCCAAAATCAGGATTTGCACAACTTGCTAACATAGCAAACGCAGTTTTACGACTGGACCACTTTCCAACTATATGGAAAAGGTCAATAGTATTCATGATACCAAAGAAGAACAAAGATCTCAAATTTCCAGTTAACTACCGACCAATCAGCTTACTGTCTTCTACATCAAAGACAGTTGAACGAGTAATAAAAACAAGACTGTGTAAAGAATTGGACAATCTTGAACTTATACCACAGCAACAGTTCGGATTTAAGGAGGGATGCTCTGCGGAGCAGCAGGCACTGAGATTTGCTGAGTTTATCTCAGAGGGATTTAACCTCAAAATGGCTACAGGAGGCATCTTTCTTGACATCGAGAAGGCTTTTGATAGGATTTGGCATTGGGGACTAATATCAAAAATGGTCAGAGCAGGTATCCCAGTGAAAATGTGCAAGCTAACCAAATCTTATCTGAGTAATCGATCCTTTCAAGTGAGAACAGGTGCTGCCCTGTCGGTAGTTAGGACCATTGGCGCGGGTGTCCCCCAAGGATCCGTGCTGGGACCCACTTTATATAATCTATACACACATGACGTTCCTATTATACCAACATCGAAGGGACTGTCAGGTCTGTTCGCTGATGATACTGCCTTCTTGGTAAGGAATACGAACGCGGGTAGAATCAGCACAGGACTACAGGAAGCAGTGGACGTTTTCCATAAGTGGGCTCAAAAGAATAAAATTAAGATAAATGCATCAAAAACCCAAGCCATCTTTTTTCAAAAACGAAGACTTCACCCAGGACCAAGAATACATATAGGCGAGCAAAATATCAATTGGAGCCCTAAAGTCAAATATCTGGGCATTACATTCGATAAAACGCTATGCTGGAATCATCACTGCGAAGAGGCGAGAACAAAAACAAAAACTGCACTAATAGCATTAATTCCGATAATAGGAAGGAAAAGTGAGATGAATTTGTCTGTCAAGATTACCATAATTAAGGCAGTAATTAGAGCCCAGTTATCCTACGGTTCCTCAGTATGGGGTAGTTCGGCCAAAACAAACATTGACAAGTTGGTCAGAGTGGAAAATTTGGCACTGAGATGGGCAGTCAATGCCCCATGGTTTGTTAGAAACGTTGATTTACAAGCAGACTTAAATTGGATAAACTTTAAACAATTTATAAAGAAGAAAGCGGCAAAGTTGTTCCAAAACCTAGAATCACACAGTTGTGATGACCTCAGAAATCTCTGTAACTATGATCCAGTATAAGAGAGAAACAGAAGACGAGTCTACCATAAGAGGCCAAAGGATATCCTAATTCAGTGATTCATTAAAACAGGTCACGATCCCAATAAGCTGGTCCCACAGCGGTACTGCCACGCTGTGAGACCTCTTTCTGGCAGCCGCAAGTGAACAGAGTATTAAGAGAGGAGCCCCTAAAAAGGGCATTGAGGAGCATTTAAAGCAAGAGGCAAAGGTTATACAGGGTTCCCCCTTAACCAAAACGCGGCGGCGTAGATTTAGCCCCGTAGGCGGCGGTGGTTTGGTGGGTAGTTTCCTGCATAGAGTATGTGCAGGGAGAGTCCCACACTACCCTCCTTGTTTGCCGGGAGGGTGCCGATAAAGCGGTTCCATCGCCTTACCAAAATAAAAAAAAAAAAAAAAAAAAAAAGTAATACAGCATAAAAAAAAACAAATCAAGCGGCATCGTCAGATTGGCATGTAGGTACTTCAGAACCGGTTTTTGATGGATCAAAAACGGGTAAAATAGATATTTAGTGTTATAATTCGTTATGAAAAAATATGATCGAAAAAACAAATCAACAGGCCTGACGTCTCGTTTTTTTTACTAGTTTATTTGCTATATCCTGGCCCATTTCCTACATTAGCTGGTAAAGTTTAAATTTAGCAACGCTACGTCTATCCAACTTGGAATGTGACTCCATGTTGGGTGAAAACAAAGGACCATTGGTCCTGTCTCTTCTAGGTTAAATGACTTTTTATATATTAATTAATACTTTTATAGCTCTAACACAGTTTTTTCACTTATATATACTGACTTAACAAACTTTTACCTTCCTAGTCTTCCTACTAGTGATTGTTGTACAGGGTGGTCCGTTTATTATGGGATGACACCTTATCTAAGATCCTACGAGGTGTACCTAAAAAAATTATATAGCAAAATTGTTTCGATTTATTTAAACCTTTAAAGTATTATAGTTTTATATATACAGGGTATTTGTATTTTTGCGGCCAAGTATTAACATATTTATTTTAAATAGAATACCCTATATATTAAGGCATTTTTGAATTCATCGAAAAGTTCTAGATGTATTTTATGTATAATATCCTTTACCTAAGTCTAACACTTTTCACATATTCTGATTTTTATGTAAAAAATTACGTTTGCAGGTAAAGTGGAAACCCCCTACTTTTATTTTATTTTCTAATTTTATCTTATTTAGCATTAAAAAGAAGGGCGACATTCTATAAGGCTATCTGTTCCAAAAATTTGTAGTTTTTGAAATATGTATTGGCAATTCAAGATTTTTCTATTGTAAAAATGCTATGCCACTTTTTTAAGTTATATTCTTAGTTGGCCATGACGGCGAAGCATGGCAAAAAAAAACAACCGAACACTACAGAAAATACCCTTTTTTTCATTTGACATTATACCTACTTATTATTAATAATAATGCTGACAGGGGCGGTTAAGTTATTAACACCCAGATTACTTAAATTTATTTGTTATCTCTAGGGAATGTAGCAAAGCTTATAAAGAACATTCTAGACATTTGCTGATAGATATCCAGATAAACAGAAACCGTCACGAAACAGTGTTAAAAGAATACTGGCAAGTTTCAATAATTTTACCACCCTTAAGGCAATTACTAGCATGGTTTTGCATATCACATTTATTTATTTGTTGCCAGAATGTAGATAATAAAGTGGCTACTTTATTTATTATTGTTTTAGATCTTGTTTTTTCTTTTATTTAAGCAAAACGCTGAATGATACCGGAAAAAATATTTTTATTTTTAACACATATAATCGTAACCAATGCTTATTTAACATTTAGAACATTGCAGTAAATTTTGTATATATCCACCATTTTGGCAATACATGTTGTGTAGACTATTTCTAAATGTGAAATGGCACAAGTCTGGACTCCTAGGTGGCCGCCCAAGATTGTCATTTTCCCTAATCCAGTATTGGTAAGGATTGGACACGTAATTGGTTATTTCTTGGCTTCTATAGTAAAGAGCGCTATCCTATTGCCATAGTAAATGTCGCTATTCTATTTGTGGCACTTGATTCTCAATAAGCTCCTGGACATCGTTACTTAAGAGTTGAAAATAACTGGGAGAATTTAAGTTTTCGTCGTAAAATAGTAGCCCTAGAATTCTTGATTGCAACTTTACTCACCAATCCTTTATCGATTGCCTTCCTTATGTTTTCATCTCTATCATTTTATTTTCATTATTATTGCTCCAGTGATGCAAATTTCTTCTTATACACTTTAGTTGCAGTAGTAAATAGAGATTCATTCGTCCAAATAGTATTACGAGAAATATTTTCAGCAAAATGTATAATCATTAAAATATTACAAAATTCTAATCTTCTATTAGAGCCTCTTTCTTCTAATTTTTGAACTCGTAAATATTCACTTTTAAACAGGTTTGGATAGTTATTCTTTTAGCTTCACAATATTCTTCAAAATTGAGTAAATTGTCAATAAGTTGATTTTTATTGTTCACAACATGACGGCCCCTTTGTTTTTTTTTTACCACAAACTTTGATTTCGTCGCAAACACTGGTAGACTCTCTTAAAAACCTTTTTTCTGAATGGCGTAGAGGGAATTGGGTAACATATCTTCTTAACGCCAAGACTGGGCTTTTATTTCTCTATAAATAGCATTCCAGCATATCGGCTCTTTCTTCTGGGGTATTCACTGAATAACTTTAGCATATTAACATAAATAAAGCAATATAACAATAAAATAACACTCTCACTTCGAACTCACTATCAGAAAAAACTAAACATATTTTATCAAAGCATAACATCATAACTTGCCATAAAGGAAATAACTTACTAAATAACCTGTACACACCTTTAAAAAGTAAAATCCCTAATAAAAAAAGTCAAATGTCGTATACTCCATACCATGTTCCAATTGCCCCCAGAAATATATAGGAATGACTACACAATATCTAATCAGCAGACTAAATGGACACAAATACACTAAAAATGCTTCAACCGCACTATACAAACACGAAGCAGACACAAAACACAATTTCAATTTCCAAGATGCTAAAATCCTTACACAAGAAAAATGCTACCATAAATTAACAATTAAGGAAATGATACATATAAAAAAAGAAAAGAATTGTGTCAATAATAAGAAAGACATCGACAATCTGAGTCAGATATATTTCAATATTATAGGGTAAAGTATCAAGCCTCTTAAACATAATAAAAATAATTCGACCCTTAACACCAATAATTCCACAAAAACTGAAAGAGCATTCCAACAAATAATATCATTTAATTTAATCGGATTCAGTATCAAAATATACGCAAATAGGTGAATGGTACAAAGTAATAAATAAATCCACATTCTCGGAAATAGTTTCAAGGTACGTATCTTATAAGATAATTTTAATTTACTGTTTCGAATTGTATTGGCAGAACGTAAATATTTCCAAGTATTTTTGTGACTTAAGAAAAATAACGATAATTGTTTCATGTTGGTTTGCCATGTGTGTCAAGACGAAAATCTGTTCTTACAAATGTATCATTGTTAATGTGTATTGTTTGTCATATTAATGATATTTCTATTTTTGTATTTTAGAATATGACCGAAA
>JAEQML010077129.1:0-13030 GCA_016904865.1 Pissodes strobi
CGAATGCCGTATACCTATGCATACGTTCACCCAGGTTAGGTAAGGACCTGACAACCTTATACCTGTGTATAAGTGTTCTCAGTTATGGGGGTTGTGGGATAGAACAACTCGAAGCGGACGTACCTGTGTACTGCCCAGCGACTAATTGAGCGGTTTGAGAGACCCGAAAGTCTGATTAACTCGGCGTTTGCCTGCGTATTTATATGTTACAAAATGCTGATGATTGCATCATTAAGGATCAATCAACAGTGAATGTTTATATAACATTTTTCAAGTTCAAGTTCAAACTTGCGACAGGGTGATATTTAATTAATGATTTTAATTAGTTCACAATATTCGCACAGTCTCCTTTGCAGACGATATATCATGTCTTATATCCGATAAATCTCCAACAACACTCCAAGAGCTGTGCAATAGTACTTTTAAACAAATTTTTGGTTGGTTTAGTTTTAATGATCTTTATTTAAATACGGATAAATGTCAAGCACTGTTATTTCAAATGCCTCAAAAGCATCACATAGACCCTCCGTTATTAAATCTTAATAATAAAAACATTACGTTTGGTATAAGTGCAAAGTTCTTGGGAGTGGAACTGGACAACAATTTGACCTGGAAACTACATTGCGACGCAGTATCTAAAAAAATTAACCAAATCTGTTACCAATTCAGACGGCTAAAAGATGTATTAACGCATGAGCAGATGATAAATCTATATTGTGCTCAGGTAGGAAGTAGGCTTAGTTACGCGATTTGCTTTTGGGGAAGTTCAACTCTAGCCAATAGCGTGTTTATTGCCCAGAAGAAGATTATTAGGATTGTTGCAGATATTTCGCCTTCTTGTTCTTGTAGGGAATTTTTTGTAAAATATAAAATTTTAACTGTTTCGTCCTTATTTATTTATTATATGTGTATTTATGTCTATAATAACAAATCAAAGTTTATCAAAAATTCCATGTTGCATGGTTATAATTCGCGCAATAAAGATGATTTTGTGATACCTAGTTGTAAGTTAAATGTAATGAAAAAGGCGCCAAAAATTTTAGGGCTAAAACTATTTAATAGACTACCAAGTCACATTAAGGGATGTAAAAATATTAACATTTTTAAAGTACAACTAAAAAACTATCTAATTCCTAAGTGTCTGTATTCGATTGGTGAATTTTTAGATAAAGATTAGTAGTAGTTAAGTAATTTTATAATTTGTATCTACATGTAGGTACCTAATTATGGAAAATGTTTTAAATGACGAAGTCGATACTTGTTATGAGTTTTTATGACCAATAAATATATGTTTATGTTTATGTTTATGTTTATGTTTATTATTTTCTCAAGTTATTGACTTGCAGTGCGATCTTGCGTCACTTTTTAATAATGATATTCAAATTATATTTACAGTAAACATTATGTAAATTAGCTTTAATAAACGAAAATTATACGTTACGCTTTTTAGCGACTGAATAAGTCGTTGTTTGTAAATTCCTTTACTGTTGGCTGTCGGACGTTCCATTTAAGTAGTTTCCTTTTGTGTTGCGGACTGCTTGTTTACGCAAAGCCTGGTAGACGGCGCTCGTAGTTGTCCCTTTTGGTTTTGTAGCAGATACAAGTCATAGTGGGTTCTTTCAGTTCTTTGTTCCTTGAAAGGCGTGGTAAAATGGCGTCGACTTGATTTGCTTCTTCGTGTGTGTGTTGGCATTGGATGGGCTGAAGAATACAATCAAATATAAGTATCGTAAATATGATTTTTGGCAATATTTAGATACTTGGCAACATTTGATTTAAGGTTTGTTATTATTGAATTATTTTTTAAATTATCTAATTCGTTGTCTACTGCTGCAGGTATTTCATTCATATATTATAATTTCTTGTACTTTTTAATCTTCTGGAAATCCCTAGACGAAGAATGGGGATACTTCTGCTAATGATTGTTAAAATGGTTAAGTCTTGTATGGACTCGATTGGTGCTTTCCAATAGCTCCTGACTGATCCTGGATTGTGATCCATGCGGCATGTTCTCAAGGTAAGGTTATATATACATTATTTGCAATTTCTTACTGATTTGCTATACACTTCTTGGTATCTCTTAGTAGAATACATTCGGCTATTGGTAACTCATAGTACTCGGTTTCATTATGAAGCTAATTACTAAGTTGTGTATATTTTTGTTTATTTCACTGTCGAGACATACCAGGTTTTCTCTTAGAATATCCGGTTTTATTAGATATATCGTACTCTGGTGGTGTTTACGAGCATAAAACATATCTTGTATAGCTCCTGTAATATATATATATTTTTGCTAAGTCTAAGTTTGTTTTCAGGCTTCCATGTACTTCTGATAGGATGTGATTGTTTATATTTTCAGCGTAGTTTTTTAACAATTTGATTTTTGCTTCTGTAATTTGTAGTGAATTCACCATCTCCTCTGTACTTTTTCCAGCTACTGGATTGCTGCGCCAGCCTTGTCAGTGTGGAATCCAGACCATTAGTTATAGAATCCATACACCATCTTAGATCTTCGGTATTCATGACCATGTAGTCCGATACTACGATGAAGGATACAGAGATGGACAGACCTTAGTTGTTTCCTAAGGTTCGTTATATTCCAACTATTTATTAAACTATTTAACTCTTTATCCAGTGCTACTGATAACTTTTCCATATATTTTAGTCTTTTTCAGTTTACTCAGTCTTCTAGGCATCCGAATTTAAAGGCTGGAGAGGTTTCTGTGATGTCCAGCCATGGTTCATGGGGTGGTCCCCACTATTGGACAAGTGTGATACATCGTTGGTTTTGGGAGATAGCGGTAACAAATATTCTCATAAGTGAAATCAAGTCAGAAAAGATCGCCCCGTCTCTGTCTAACACATTATCTCTTATGGAGGAAATCTAGATTTGTTGATATATTGATAAGTGTGATTAATCGTTGGTTTTGGGAGACCAAAGGCTTCTAAAAAATGAAATAAAAAATCCAGGTCCGTATTTAAAAAAATGAAGTTGATGATGGGGGCCTGGACACGAAACGTCAGATTTAAAATTTGACACTGCCATTTTATAAAGGGTAAAAAGTGGCAATGATAATGTTAAATTTATTTTATATTATCTCTTCAAATAAAGTCAGGAAAAAATAAAAATTAAATAGCTGCTTTTCGGTTTTTTACGAATATCTCCGGAACTATTCGGAATTTTACAAATTTCAAAATAACATCTTGTTCAGCATCAAATTGCGCAACTTTGCCTTAATTTAACCGACTTCGTATCTCTTACGGTTCAGGAGATCCCCATGCATGCACTCGAATTTGTAGCACCCTGTATATAACTTCTTAGCCATAACCATTTTTTCTTTATTCTCTATCTATGATTTACATATACATTTCTTTATCGTCCTTTTACTTGGGTTCTATGCCCTTCATATCCTTTTTAAGCCTTTATGGTACCAATTTTTTTCCCTGGTAGTCGCCCTAAGCAACTCGTGTATTTTGGCACACATTTTATCTATCTTCTTGGCGCCTAAATGTAAGCTAGAAACGCTCTTAAAAACGTTTTTCCTGCATTCTTTAGGCCTGGATATTTTAAAATTGTTATAATAATCATCCTTGTATATACTTCTTACATATTGTCAATGACCTCCACTAGTCAGTAACTTTTGCTTGACCTATGTATATGCTTTATTCCTCTGATTCAACCCTTTATCTTTATATTTACCTCCTGTATTCTCTATATATACTTTCTCCACATAGTTTTATTCTGTTTAGTCCCCTAAAAGGACCCTTCTATGTAACATTTAACTATTCTAGTTTCATATACTTTTTGGCTATACCTTATTTGTACTTTCTTATTCTATATATACCGTTTAATAATTTCTCTTAACTCCTAAGTGCCTTATATTTTTATTCTGAGATTTTATTTTACTCCTAACAATTTTCGGACTCTATTTTCAAAGTCTTCGTGTTCCCGTTTATTTCTAGTTTCCTCATCTAACTCCTGGGTATATAATTGAATATCTGTTATGTCTCCCATATTTTCCTCTCCCTGATTGGTGTCTCCTATTTCGACGTCGTCGTTACTAATAGGAGTAGACTCTGTCCATGGGTCATAATATGGCAACTTTCTCTTTCCTCCAATTTTCTCTACTTCATAGTTTACCTCTCCCATCTTTCTTACTATTTTGTAGGGCCCGAACCACCTTAATAATAATTTCTCACTGCGCCCTACTATTCTTATCGGGATAAATATTTTTACTTTGTCCCCCTCTTGAAACTGTAATTCTCTATGCCTGTCGTCAAGTCGTACTTTATCTTTTCCTTGACTTTTCTTTATATTTTCTACTGCGATTGCCCGTATTGCCAACGCCTTTTCTCTGATTTGCAACGAGTCTGTTTGTATTTCACTATCTGTTAACGCTGCCTCTACTGGGAGGGTAGGCTCTCTGGCGAATGTAAGCATAAATGAGCTGTACTTTGTTGTGTCTTGTATGGCCGTATTGTAGGCAAACGTTATGAATGGTATATATGAGCACCAGTCTGTTTGTTGAGTATTGACGTACATTGCCAGCATATCTGCAATAGTCCTATTTAGTCGTTCCGTTAACCCGTTACATTGGGGATGGTATGCAGTGGTGAATTGGCTACCATTAGGCAGAGCTGCTGTTATTGCATATCTTGAGGCGTAATCCGTTGCTACTACTATCATTGTCTTCCCTTGGTTACTTCTTCGAAAAGGACTCAATAGGTCAATTCCCACTTTGTCGAACATTAGTCCTACTTTGATAGGTTGTAGAAGGCCTGGTGTCTTTCTATACTGCTGTCCTTTTATCGCCTGACAGTCTGGGCATCCTTTTATATATTTTTCAATATCTTTGTACATCCCTGTCCAGAAAAATCTATTTTTTATCTTGTCTATTGTTTTGATGAGACCTAAATGACCACATGTAGGCGAAGCATGTAGTTCCCACATTATCTCTTCCCTCATTGCCTTCGGGACTACTAGGAGGTTTTGTAAGCCTTTTGTGCTAGAGCTGACTTTATATAAGATATTGTCTGTAAGTCTAAAGCTTTTTGCTCGCCGTCTAGTTGATATGCTTATTGCTGGGTCATCTGGATTTGTTATGGCTAGTTTTAGCTGTTTTAGTTCTGTATCCTTTTCTTGCAATTCACTTATTTGTTCACTTTTTAAAGCAAATGTTGGTAGTTCGTCCAGCTCTTTTTCAATTTGTTGCTCCGCAGGGAATACTGGATTGCGTGACATACAATCGGCGTCTTTATGTGCGCTGCCACTCTTGTACTCTACTGTGTAGTCATATTCAGCTAATTTTAATGCCCACCTGGCTAATCGTCGGTTATTCTCTTTGATTGAGTGCATCCAACAAAACGCGTGGTGGTCTGATACAATTTTAATTGGTTGCCCATATATTAGATGCCGGAGATATCACATTGACCACACGACGCATAGCAGTTCCAACTCACTTATGGAATAGTTTTTTTCGCAGTTTGATAAGTTTCTACTTATATATGCCACTGGATGAGCAGTTTTAGTTTCGTCTTCCTGTAGTAGGATTGCCCCGATGCCGCATGTGGATGCGTCTGTCCTTAAAATGGTGCCCTTGTTTGGGTTGAAATGATGCAGTACCGGTGCTGACGTCAGGTTATTTTTTAGGGTTTGAAAGGCTTCTTTCTGTTTAGTCCCCATACAAACTTTGTGGATTTTTTCGTTAATTCGTGCAAAGGACGTGCGATAGTGGCAAAGTTATTTATAAACTTCCTATAGAAATTGCATAAACCTATAAAGCTTTGTACGTCCTTCACCTTTTTTGGTGTTGGAAATTTTTGTACACAAATGATGTCGTCGTCTGGGAGGATGCCATCCCCACTGACTTTAAATCCTAGAATTCTTATTTGTTCTCTAAGGTATTTACATTTATTAGGTTTGAGTGTTAGGTTGGCTTGTCGTAGCCGTTCGAATACTTTTCTTAATTTTTGGATGTGTTCCTCTATTGACTGTGAAAAAATAATGATATCATCCAGATATATTAATACTTCCTTCTATTTCATATCCCAAAATATTTTGTCTGCTAGTTCTTGGAATGTTGCCGGTGCGTTGCAAAGGCCGAAACTGAGTACGTTGAATTCATATGATCCGTGCCCTTGTGCCACAAAGGCTGTATATTGTTTTGAGTTTTCTTCTATTGGCACCTGCCAGTAACCCGAAAATAAATCCAAGGTACTGAAATATTTGGCGTCTCCTAGATACGTTAGGATGTCGTCTATTTGCGGTAAAGGCCAGTTAGACTTCTTAGTACATTTATTAAGTTTTCTATAATCGCAGCAGAATCTTGTTTTACCATCCTTTTTCTTAACTAATACCACAGGACTCGCCCAGGGGGAGTGGCAAGGCCGTATGACGTTACTTTCTAGCATTTCATTTATTTGATCGTCAATTATTTTTCTTTCTTTCTGAGATACACGATATGGTTTGCTTTTTACTGCCTTTGCCTCCCCGGCGTCTATGACGTGCTCTATTAAATCTGTTCTTCCCATATGTTTCGCTGTTTTCGCAAATACGTCATTGTATTCTATTAGTAAGTCCTCTAATGCTCTTTGTCGGTAATGTTATGTAATTTGTGATCTGCTAATGTTACGTTATCATCATCTTCCAGGCATTGTATATTTAGATTTAAGGCAGAGTTTATATCTGGCTGTGTTTCTTCTAGGTACGCCATTGTTGATTCTTTATACAGTTTGGTTGGTTCCCTTGCGCTTCCGCGTACTTTTAGGAATATTTTTTCGCCATTAGTATATACATGTGATTGTATTGTCAGTCTTTTAGAGGCTAGCCAGTCCGAGTTATACCTGCAACTCCAGACTGTTACCTCTTTTTCCTCTATTTCCCCCATTAATTTAATTTCTATAGTTTCTACCTTATCTTTCTTTATGACGTAATCCCTGGCCAATCCTAATTTATAACTTATGGATTTATTTTCTATATCAATGTTCAACAAGGGCTCCTTGTCTTCTGTGGCGTTTTCTGGTTGCCAGTCTGATTTATATATCAGAATTTTTATTTGGTCCTTTTTAAAAATATCATAGATCATTTTCTTTAATAAATCCCATTCTGTGGAGTTTAGTCTCCATCCCCTCCTTGTGATTGCTAGAGTTTTAATTTTATCCTTTTTTAATTGCTGGTATAACGTAGATAAGCTTTTGTATATTTTGTCAAGTCTTGGCTTTTCTTTATATACTTCTTTTATATGTAAAAAGAATGCCGTTTTAATCCCATTTTGTATCATTGTAGAGCCACCTATTTTGCCCTTCTGCCTATTAACAATTTTGGGGAATATTTTCTTAATTTGCCTTTGTACTTTTCTATGTGTTTTGAAGGTTGTTGTCAGTCCATAAGCTATAGCTACATTCTGAGGTAGTGCATATATATCTTGCTTTATCTCTGTTATTATGGGGTCCATTTTCTTTTTTGTTATCAATTCATTTGCTATCATAAATGCTTGGAATTTCTTATAGGTTTTATTATATCTGTGAGTAATAATATTTGCGTGTTCATATTTTTGTTGTGATTTTCTACTATTTGTCCTGTGTGTTTGTTCCATTTTTTGTATTACTAAGCCAGATATTGGGGTTCGTTTCCTTATTTCTGGATTAAGAGGAATTTGGATTCGCTTATTTAAAATTAGGACTCTTTTGTGTATATCTATTACTGCTTGGTGTTTTCTTAAGAAATCCATTCCTAATATGACAGGATATGGGGCTACTGATATAATTTTTGCCTTTATACTATTTCTAAATATCTGGCTACCCTCTATCCGTACTGGTGTGTTTATTTCCCCTATTACGGGAATTCTATGCCCTCCTGTCGTTATTAACACAGTATTTCTATGTCTATAATGCTTTTTTGGTGCCCATTTTTCCTGAATTATGTTATGCTGGGAGCCTGTGTCCACGATTGCTTGTAGTGATGTGTTATTTAAGAAAATGGTTATGCTTAATATGCCAGCTGGCATGTCTCCCCTTGTCAAGGTGGAAGGGGTATCTCTTACTTTTGCCACCTGGAAGCGTTTAGGTATCTTTGCTGGGATTTACATGTTGCAGCAAAATGTCCTGCTTTTCCGCAAGCATAGCAAACTGGATTGTTATTTCCATTTCTTTGTCCATTTTGGTGGTAGCTTTGTTGTTGTGTAAATTTACGTGGATTATATTGCTGATTTCCTTGGGGTCTTTCATTAGTTTGATAGCTGTTAAATGGTGGTTTGTATGTGTTTTGCTGCTGATAGGATGGTTGCCTGTATCAATAGGTTTGTTCCAACCGACTAGAAAACCGTACGAGGGACCGTCATTTCTAATGGTCAATTTCATTTTTGGAGGTGATAAGTACCTGTCATGTTGATAAACGATTTATGCTACTGGAAATTACCGTCCCATGTACGGTTTCTTGCTCAGTTGGAACAGAGCTACTACCTCCTACAACAAGGCCAGACGGCTTACGCGTGACGTCATCAAAAGTGGTCTTAACTTATTTACAGGCGTATATTGAAATGTGCAATTTCTTTTAAAATTTCACAGTTAAGTAGACATTTTAGATGCAAAAATCTCGAAAAAATATAACAAAAACTTGTGTTTTGTAAATTTATCTTTTTATATATGTAGTTTGAAACGTAATTGACCTAATACAATACCTCCTACAAGCTGATATTACTTTAAGCACGACTATCATGGCTGATAATGTGTATTACTCAATTTTTTTTTAAATCAAATATGAAATTGCAGTTTACTTACCTTTTTCTGCATACCTACATAAATAATATTTCAGAGCTTCCGGCTAAAACAAGGCTGCAAGTCATGAACAGCCTTTAGACGTGCCTCATTCGATTTTTGTTAAAGGAAAACGAAATTTCAAAGCAAAAACCTTTGAATATCCAGTTTATCAAAATAGAGTCTACCTATTTTGATAAACTGAAACTAGATACCACGATAAGATATCACTATAGGTATAAAAGTGTCATAATAGGTAATAGCTTGGGTAATAGTAATGTCAAATTTGATAGTGCGTTTTCTCCTCGGTTTTCTCCATCCAAAGAACCTTGCAATCTTCAAATATTTATGATAAAACATGAAAGATTTATACAGGTTTCAAATTATTACTTTTTTTATGTTAGATTTGGTATATTACTCGGTATATTATTGGGGTCTAATATTTATTTATTAAAAGTCTCCAGTTTCCTTTTTTCCTCTTACCCAAAATATTATGATTATGTCTAGAACAATAATTATTATTAAGAAAGAAGTGTATTTGAAATGCTGCAAAGAAAAATTTTTGAAACATCAATTTTTAGGTGATTTTTACAATTTTCAAAATGAGTCAAAAGGCTGTTTTGATTTAGATAGTTTAACAACAGCTCACAAAGAAAAGACTTTTTATTGTAAATATCTAAAAATGTGTGTTCGAACTCATTAATCAGTTTTTTAAATATAATATAGGCTGTTGAAACTACGTTCACGAGGATATAAAAGAGCCCCACGACTTGAGGAATTAATGAAATTGTAAGAATCTTCTTCAACACAAGGTTCATTTAAAGTTAAATTTTCTTTACAAAATTCACAAGTTATTTTTTTAAAACAATATGACAGCAATATCTACTTAAATAAGTGATTAACTGGCATTTCAGATCCTCTGCTGTGTCTTGTGAATGTGACAAATTATTAAAAAAACCCGAGAGAAAACCTTTCAGAGCCTCTATAATAAAAGGATTAAATATTTTGAGAGCTAATTTAACATTTTGCTTTTTTATAAATGATGGAAAAAGGGCCTTTAAACTACGGGAATATCCAAGATTTAATATTTTGTCTCGTTTTAGTTCATGAAGTTTTTTGACCACTGAGGGCATATAGCAAACATTGCATTACAGCCTTTATGAGGCATAATTACACTAAATATTACTTACTCCAAAATTAGCTAACAGGAACAAATTTTATAAACTTGCTGACCACATTGAACAAGCACAAAATAAACTCTTATTACACGAACGCAACAGGTCAACTCCAAACATTTTGGAAAGCTAAAAAACATGAACTTTAGATCTTTTCGGCGAGTTTCCACCGCACATCATTGTTCACATAAATTTACACACACGAAAGTGTAAAGAAATTAACGGAAAAACAATCAAAATCGAACAGAACAATAATTAAGAAGCCGGTCGAAAGTACGCCATTACGCCAACTGACAGAAGGCACTAAGGCAGTGTTGCCAGATTTAGAGTTAGTTTCATACATTATTTGGGATGTAAACTATTAACGTATATTTAGTTGGACTTTAATTTTTACAGCATTTGTTGAATGACATTTCAAATTATGTTTTTAAATGGAACTAAATATTTATAGAAAATAATTAGGTTATTGGTTAGCAACGTTTATTTTCTTAAAGGTTTTGCTTCTGTTATGGCTTCACTTTTCGGTTTTTATATATTTACTTTTCGGATTTTAAATATTTATTTATATTTAATATAACTATACTATAATATACCAAAGCAAACTTTTACGTTAAGTATCTAATATATTGTTAATTGTAATCTTGGAATCAGTAGCGTGCCGTGGGTATAAGGGCGAGAGGGGCGAGCTATTTCGAGGGCGCCGAATAATGAGCCATTTGCAGTTTGCATTAGGAGGCTGCGGCAGGTTAGATAGCCCCCCCTGGCCCCCTATACGGCACGCTACTGCTTGGAATCCAAGACGAATATTTAACGTTTCTTTGAAAAATAATTTGTGGCAAATAGCAAGTAGCTCAAATTGTGATAAAGCGCCCAATCTGGCAGCACCGGATACATGACGTCGAGATGGGAATTGACATTTCAGTCGCCCAGCGTGGCAATCAACGTTAAATACGGAAGTAGGCGCGATAAAATAAACAATACTTTTACTGGGCACCTCTTGGCTCCTCTTAATGCTTTTCTTATAGCAAAAAAGTAGGGACCACTTTTCATGACGTCACTGCTAATTTCAATATCAGCTAGTTGGCCTAGTTGTAGGAGGTATTGCCTGTATGCGTTGCTAAAAATGGCGGCCTATGTGTATTTCGGGGCTGGAAAAGTGCTGGTCTGTATGTATTTTGTAAGAATGGCGTCCTCGGTGTACCTCGTGGCTGGAAAAATGTCGGTCTGTATGTATTCTGATACTGAGTAAATGGAGGCCTATATGTTCTGTTTTGCACCTCAGTTTTGACAACTTTTTTAGGAGCTTTATCAATTTGTCCTGACGATTTCTTTTAGTTCCTCTAGTGTTATTGGAGGTGTGTTCGGGACATTTGTTAACCAGTAATAGTGATATTTGTTCTCTTCTGTCAGGCCCTCATTAAATATGTTTGTAAATTCTTCTAAATCCGTATTTGTTTTGTAGTCATTGTATAGCACCTGTAGCTCATACATGTAGTTTACTACTGTTTCACTTTCTTGTTGTTTCCTTTGTTCCACTCGTTTTTTCAATGTTATTTCATAACTTTTGTCCTCGAATTCTTTCTTAAAATCGTTGCACAACTCACTCCAATCGTTATTTGGATGGTGTGCTGTATATTGATAGAACCATAGGTTTGCCGCACCGTCGAGAAATGTCCCAAAATATGCTATTTTTAACGCTTCGTCCCAATCGTTTGCTATCGCGGTTCTTTCATAACCTCTTAGAAACTTTCTTTGCGTTTGACATTGCATCTAATATGGTGGTGTTCGCCATTTTAACCAGAATATGTCTTATTGCAGGCTTTGGTGGAGCTTCAGAAGTTTCCCCACTGTCCAGTTCCTCCTGGCTATGTGTGTTTTCCTCTGTTGGGTTGAACTTTGTACTGTGTGCCGTTTCTGCCGCAAATGGTAAGAGGTTAATCAGGGTAGAGTCAAACTGGATTTCCCATACCTCCTCTAGATTTAGTCTGGGTGATTCTGTTGGGGACCTTTGTAAACTCTGTCTTGAGGGTTTGAATATTGCTTCTTCTTCTTTGTCGCTCCCAAGCCTTTTCCTTAATCGATTTCTGTCAAACATTTATTTGATTTCTATTTTATATGAACCCGTTTTAATTATTTTTACAATATAAGTTTCTTTCTTTGTTTCAGATAAGCACATGGACCCCTAGATCGCGGACCCGTCTTCCGTAGATGACAGCAACTGGACGTACTCAGGCGAAATTAATATGTGCTTTTAAATGTATATATCTATGCAACAGAGAGCTTGACTTATTGTTTGTTACTTTTAGTTTATTAAAGTTTAATCTTATTTGTATAATTATATTATATGTATATATGCATTTATATTAATGATTTATTTGATTTTATTTTTTAATTCAATTTATTACTTATGACGTAGGTCGACTTGCCTCCCTCTTTTACTGATAGTTGTCTTGACTTTTTTCTAGAAATATTTTATGACGTAGTAGCGCCTCCACCATTCTGTCACGATTTGTATTTTTTATCTGTGACGACACGCCTTACTTAGCGTGTAGGAGAGTAACTCAGATTTAGGAACGCACTACGTCAAGTTGAGAAGAGATAATAAAGGAGACACATCGATAAAAACAATAACAAGTTTATTTACAAACAAACTTAACAACGGTTAGATTGTATACTAATAAAGGCGTGTTTAAGATTATAGATGAATTAAGAGTTTACACTATACCCAATTAATATGAAATGCATGTCTTCTCGAGGGAGGCTTAGTTCAAAGTTTGTCTAGCAAGCGACGTCACTATTTTATTAATAAAGTTTATGTGAGTGGGTTGTCTTTTATTTAGGTATTTGTTCTGATATTTATAAGGTAAGTCTTTTTAGGTTATCACAAATTGCTAAGGCACTTTCAGTACTTTTTGAAACTCCCCAAAAACTATCCCTTCACTAGAAGTTCTGATACTTCATAAATTCGACTCTCTCTATACTTTTTAGTAGCCCGCGAATGCCGTATACCTATGCATACGTTCACCCAGGTTAGGTAAGGACCTGACAACCTTATACCTGTGTATAAGTGTTCTCAGTTATGGGGGTTGTGGGATAGAACA
>JAEQML010077130.1:0-13028 GCA_016904865.1 Pissodes strobi
ATGGTAACTTCTTTTGATTTTCAAAAATCAATTAAAAAACAACTACTGAAAGAAGTGAAATTTGGGATTTTTCAGCTACTAGATAGGTAGAATGACGGTACCAAAAATTATCAAAATCGGAGACGTCACCTGCCACACCTCTGGTTGATTTGAGATGAAATGACCCTATAGGATGCATAGCAAATTGACGTCTATTTATCTTTAAAAGTTTTTTAATGATTTTTATAATTTTTAATAATAATTAATACAACTTATTATGATTTATTTAAAAATTTTTATAAAGTATTAAATATCACGTTAAAAAAATCGCAAGCTTTTGGAAAATTGCGAATTTAATAAACCAATAAATTTAGCAACACGCTGTTTTTGCCGGACCATAAAGAAAGGATAAATCTATCAATTGTAAAATTCTGCAATCAGTTTATCTGGGTCTATTTTTTTTGAATTGTTCGAATATATTTAAAAAAAATACCGCCAAAAAACTATAAATTGCATCTCCAGGAAAAGCGCAAATCAAAAATTAACCAAAACACACATATAAATACGTTTTTAACCAGTCAATAGAGGATGAATAGATCAATGAACTCTAAAAAATTTAAAATTATGATAATGAATTTTAAATTTTGTATAGTCAAATATCAAATACAAAAAATTCAAAAGAAAGAAAGATATAAAACAAACTTAATAATCCTATAGAAAGTTTTCACAACGTTTCTTATGGGAGAACGTAAGTTGACAAACATAATTTTTTCTGTTACAGATTATTACAAAATTATTATTCTAATTAGTAAGCGGTACTTTATAATTTGAAAACATTTCGCCAAATAAATCATAAATTATTGCCAATCAATTCGATAGATGTCAGGTATCATCTTATTGTCGTCGATAAGCCGTTTCCGTGCAAACTATGGTCTTTCTAAATAAAATTCTAATCTGGTATACTTTTAATTATTATTATCTTCGATATTTATTTATATAAGTATTAGATCCTTTATATTAGACATTATCTGGTTGACAATGGGCTAGGTTTTGTTTTAAAATAAACGTTAGTCGGTTGTCAAAACAGGTAGCGAGATGTTGTTGTCAAGTTTTCTTCTGTTGGGATTGTGTTCGTTTGCATTCGGTAAGTTAATAGAATTTTACGTCACGATTGCGTTGGTTAATAAGACGTTACGTAATAATTTTATACACGACCGTGAGTTATGGTGTCGTTACAGCTTAAAGTGCCCAATGTGTAGTATCTTAAATGTCAGCTATAAAATAATCACACTTGATCCGTTGAAAATTCATTCATTAAATCAGCACCTTTTTATAGAAAAGTGAGAGATGGAAACATGGGTCGACCATGGGCATGCGTCTGATTTATTGAGACATTGGCCATGACTTGATATACTAGTATACCTAGATCACATACCACGGTATGTGACCTAGATGCAATTTATCATATAGGCAGTCTTTAATGGCAGGGCCTTCCTTAGGTCAGGTGTGAATACCTGACGTTTCACGGCAAACTCTAGGAATGTTTACTGATATTAACTATATCGATACATCGTATCGATACCTACCAAATAAACTGGCCATTCTCACTTCGAATATGACCTAATAAATTAAAACACAATTTTTTCAAGTTGGAGCTGAAAATTGGAAAGTAAATTGAATGTATCAATTTCCTAATTTTTTTCGACAAATTAATAATCATGCCCTATCGACTCTTCGAAAGAAGAATTGTTAATAGAATATCCATAGAGCGCAAAATACTTCAAATAGAAAATAATAATCTTAGAATTGAAAAAATTTTCGTTTTCAAACGGAAAATCTGTCGAGAGGAAACTTTTTGAACGTGATATTTTTGAGCTTTGAAATGAAATTTTCTACAATTAAAAAAGTAATTTTTCTTTTGAGTAGATGTTATTTTCAAATTTTATGCAAATTCCAGCCTTTGCATAAAAGTTATGGTTAACGTGGGTTAGTTTTGGTTAATTTAAGTTAGCAAATGGCGTGCGCTTAGTATTTTTATTAATTGTTTACATGGCTTGATTAGATTAGCTTTAGTCGACCTCGGTCTGCGATTTTGATACATCATTAAGTTTTGGTTAGTGTTGTGAAAAGTCACACCAATTTTATTTATGCTCTTTGAAAATATTACTATTATTTTGCCCTTAAAAACATTCTCGAGTATTATGAAAGCTATAAAAACTCTCATTTATTAACGCTTATCTGGAGCCTGACAGGTCGTATTTACCGTACTCGAATTTCAGTCTGTTTCTGGTTAATTGCATTTTCTAATCTCTATGTGTTTATGTGTTAATAGTTCTTTATGGATTCGAAAGAAGTGCGTGGGAAGAGAAAAAGAACCAAAATATATTAAGTTAGTCAGAAGTTAGTAAAAGTAAGGTCGTAAGGTCTACGGGCTTTCAAGCCTGTAGTTGCTCTGCCTTGTTTTAATAATGCGATAATAACAAATGGCCTTTGAGCCTTTTATTGCTCTGCTCTGATATTACGCTCTAAAGTCGCATCTCTGAAGCTCTAATTTACTCTGTTGAAGTTCTCTCCGCCCTTTTTTGTATTGCTCTGCTTTTACTTAAATATCATCGCGAAAGTTGGAAGAAGTTTTGGAAGTCAAAGTTTATTTGACCATTTACATTACAAGCAGTTCTCTAGATGATTGGTTGTTATAGTTAGTAAGAAGTGAGAAGAGAAACGCGTAGTGATCAGACTGATTAGTGATTAATTTAAGGTTGTTTTAATTTAGTTTTTAACGGATTGGTGTGGATATTTGACTCTAAGTGTGTCGGACTAAGAGTAGATTTAAGTGCAAACATTTGACTAGCACATACCAATACTTGAATTTTCTTTTGTACATAGACGTTTCGTTTTATTAATTAATATTAAAATTAATCAAATTTGGAAGAAATTCAGCCTATTCCAGCCTGTGGTCCTTCGAAAAGGGACATTTAACCAGAATCAGTTACGCGGTTCTACGACATAACCCAAGTGTTATGTCCCCCTTTGTGTTGCTGTGAGAAGCAACATCCACTCCCTAACAGTTAGTTTGTGTTATTTTAAATTACTTTGGTTAAAATAATAAACTAGCGATTTCTACGATTTTAGGTTTAGTTTTATAATTAGTTCTGGTTAGTTGGTAGAGCTGTGTCGGAATATTTTTGGTTAGCGCTTATGCGCGTTGAGCATTTTTACGAATTTTTGGTTTATGGTGAATTTTGGTCGATCTGGGGTAATAAATATTATTACTAAAAAATGGTAAGCGGAGGCTACCATTTCTTAAAATCATTACTTCTTGGTTAGTACCGATTATTTTAAGGTATTTTTGAAAAAAAGACGCGCTTCAGTTAAGTATAGTTTGTCTAGGTGGTAAAAATCACTACAAAATGGTAGGTGGGCTTACTACTAATATAACTTTTAGTTGATTTGAATTAATTTTGCCATTTTTTATGAAATGCTTGGTTAATTTGGGTTAGTTTCAATTAACTTGGGCTCGTATAAATGAAACCTGCCCTTTTTGTGCCCTATTTATTCTTGGTTACTATTGAGTAGCTTGGGTTAGCATGGACTTGTATTGGCTAGTTAAGGAAAAACTACATGCATACAACTGAAGTGAAATTACTGAAAGGGATATTGGCTGGTGTTGCATCACCTCTTCAACGTAGCGGACTGTATAATAATCAAAATTGCACGTAACATAAAAGCTGCATTTATTGCAAAAAACGTACATAACAAATGTTAATTACGATGGATGACAAGAGCTTAAATTGCACATCTTCTAAATTTTTATAATGTCTAATGTCTCTCACAAGGGTCGCGCGCTCGTTTCCTCCCTCTCGCTGCTGCCGAAGTCCTACGAACCATCTTCGTAAACCGACGGAATGGCGGGTTGAAGTTTGCAGGGTTGCACGATTATGTAGGTTGCCTTATCATACTCCCCCCTTTTGAACGGCACGTTCAAAACAAGAACAGTCAAAAACTGTCATCTTCTGGCTGAGGAAGTGGGCAAATTTTTGAAACAGCGCGCTTGTAAGTACCGGTACCGCTGTTCGAACGGTTACAACACGCACCTGTCCGTCACTACCTGGGCGGACCTCTTGTATTCTTCCAATTAACCATTGACATGGAGGAAAATTGTCGTGTTTTATAACAACCATTTGACCATTTTCAATATTCGGGCTTCGAGTCTTCTATTTGGATCTTCGTTGTAGCTCAGATAGATAGAATCCAGACCATCGCTTCCAAAAACTTTGGTTAAGCTGTTGAAGCAGCTGGAAACGGGATAATCGGTTGATCTTTACGTCATCTTCAAACAGTGGGTCTGGAGGTGTTACAAGTGATTGACCAATTAAAAGGTGAGCTGGGGTGAGTGGGGACAAATCATTAGGATCAGAGGACATTGGGTATAAGGGTCTCGAGTTTAGAATTGCCTCGATTTGCACCAACAAAGTATAGTATTCCTCATATGTCAGAATACTTTGACCAATAACCCGAGATAAAAGCTGTTTAATAGATTTTATGTTAGATTCCCACAACCTACCAAAATTTGGGCTATTCGGAGGTATAAAATGCCATATAATATTATCCAAAGCACATAGTCGTACAAAATCGTCTTGAGAGTTTTTTAAGAACTGATACAGTTTATCTAATTCCCTTTGAGCACCGATGAAATTTGATCCATTATCTGAATATAAATGAGTAGGAGTGCCACGTCTAGCAGCAAACCTTCTAAAAGTTGCTAAAAAGGCTTCGGATGTCAAATCAGTAACTAACTCTATATGTAGTGCTTTGGTTACAAAACATATAAACAGACAAATGTATGCCTTATAAGTTTTATATGGACGGCCTTTACGGTCACGTAGGATCATTGGTCCTGCGGTGTGGCTTGTTGGACTCTATGATTTGGTAAATCAGCCATTATAGAACTAGTAGGTTCGGGTTTGGCCCGAAAACATTTAACACACATTTTTACAGTTTCTGTCGCAACACTCATTCCTGATGGAACCCAAAATTTTTGTCGTACTGAAAACAACAAGAGTTGAGGACCAGCATGCTGTAATCGTACATGCTCATCACGAAAAATTAATTTAGTTAATCTATGTCTTCTATCTAATAGCAAAGGGTGCTTTTCATTGAATGACAAAGAAGAATGTTTTAGTCTCTCCCCAACCCGAAGTAACCCCATAGTATCCAAGAAAAGGCTTAGGGAACGTAGTCTAGGATTTGACTTTAAATCTTTTTTCTTGTTAATATCAGAAAGCTCATTGGAAAAATTTTCATTCTGAGCTATTTTTACTAATTGAAACATGCTATTCTCAAGTTCCACAACTGTTCAATTTCCAGTAATATTATGTTTTGCAGGATTTTCCTTTGTGTTGATATAGCTCCAATGAGAAGTGTCACACAATCTTTGAATTTCTGCTACTCTATTACTAACAAAAACTTGAAGTCTGTTAGCTTCAGAGTTAAGCCAACTCAACACAATTTGAGAATCGCACCAATAAAATATCTCGTATGGAGAGGTAAAAGAATTGCAAACTTGTTTTATCAAACGAGCAAGTACAAGAGCCCCGCAAAGTTCCAATCGCGGAATTGTCAAGACTTTTACTGGAGCCACTTTTGTTTTTGCACACAATAATCGAACACAGACGTTTCCTAAAGAATCAATAGTTCGTACATACACTACAGCACTATAGGCTTCCATACTGGCATCACTAAACCCATGTATTTCAATGTGCATGGGATTCTCACACATAACACACCTCGGAATTTTTAAATCATTAAGATTGTTCAATTGAGAGTGAAACAATTGCCATTTATTCCCTAGATCTGGAGGTATTAAATCATCCCATTCTAGCTTTAACGACCACAACTTTTGTATTAAGATTTTTATTAAAATTATAGATGGACTGACCAATCCAAGAGGATCATATATCTTTGCAATTGTACTGAGTAATATTCTTTTTGTAATTGAAATTTATTTAGAACTGCTTGCAACTTTGAAAGATAATAAATCTGGGTGGCTTAACCACTGAATACCTAGTGTTTTAATTCTGTCATTCTCTCCTAAATCAAGAATGCTGAACACATCAGAAGTGTCATTTAAACCATTCAAAATTGTACTACTATTTGATGCCCATTTTCTAAGAGAAAAAGAAGCAGATTTTAATATGTCCGATATTTGATTACAAATAACTATATACCTTGTTGTTCATCATTGAACCCAGTGATCAAATCATCTACATACATATCCCTATGCATTAATTCAGAAGCAACCGGAAAAATATCTTTGTTATCTAAAGCCAGTTTCTGTATACACTTAATTGCAAGGTAAGGTGCACTCATGGTGCCATAGGTTACAGTTTGTAACTCATAGATAGAGATATCATTATCTGGATTAGAACGCCATACTATATTTTGCAAATATCTTTCATCAGGATGTATAAGAATCTGGCGATACATCTTTGCGATATCAGCAATCGCAACAAACCGATGTTCCCTAAATCTTAACATTATCCCAAAGATGTCATTTTGTATCGCTGGACCCGGATACTGTATATCATTTAAAGATTTACCTGTTGCAGTTTTAACAGATGCATCAAACACTATCCTAACATTTGTAGTTATGCTATCTTCTCTAACTACCGCAAAGTGAGGTAAAAAACATCTAAACTTACTTAAATTACTATCTGACAATTTTATCATATGTTCTAAGTCGACATATTCATTCATAAAATCTGTATATTTACGGAGAGGAAATCTCACAACAAATTTTCCTGTTAATATGTCTCGAGAAACAGTTTGATGAAAATAATCCTCACAATATTGTTCGTCCTTTGTTAACGGAGAGGATTCAGATGGAACCTCTTCAATATCCCAAAACTTTTGAAGGTCATTGTTGACAATAAAATTTGCATTTTATTGTTCTTTCAATTGGCATATTATTATTAAATGAACCTGATACAACATAACCAAAAACTGTATTTATTAAAAGCGGTTTGTGTTTACCCAGGCTTATTTTTTCATTACAAAGTATGTTCCAAAATAAATCAGCACCTATTAGAATGTCTACCTTTTTAGATACATTAAATTGTGGATTTGCCAGAATTATATTATCTGGAATTGGCCATTCTGAAATATTAATCTTTTGAGAAGGTAAATTACTTGTTATTTTCGGAACTACTAGACACATTAAGTTAGCCTGAAAATCATTTATTGACGAACTGAGTAATATTTCGCATTTATGCTTTAAACTTGAACCAATATCATTTAATCCGGACACATACATATTCACCTTGCTGACATCCAAACCCAAACGTTTCCGTAATGACTCTGATACAAATGAACATTGGCTTCCATAACATCTAATAATGCCATAACATTATGTAATTTACCATATTTATCTTGCACATTAATTAAAGTGGTGGATAAAAGTATACATTTTTCTTTATTTAAATTGTTACTAGTACAAATAATTGAACAACCATTAAAGGAGTCATCAGTAGCAGGTGCAGCTGTCTCCAGTTGCTTAGCGTGGTCATCATGAACATTCAAAGGTTTTTGATTATCTCCTTGACTTTGTTGTCGACCATCACCTTCCCCTAAAGGCTTCTTGTAATGAAGCAAAGAGCTATGCTTTCCCGAATACAAATTACATGATCCAGCATGGCATTTCTGACTATAATGTCCAAAACACAGACAATTTGAACAAAGTTTGAATTGTTTCACCTTTTCCCATCTTTACGGAACTGATAATTTTAAAAATCTTTCACACGACTAAATTAAATGGTCTCTCTTACAAAAATTACATTTTGAGTCAGAATCATCACATCCTTTCCAAGGAACATACGTATTCTTGTTTTATTACCATTCGGATAAACATCTCTAGTTTTCTGAACACTATTTATTTCAATAGTTTCAAGAAAGTCGGCCCTATTTTTTAAAAATTCAAAAAATATGCTAAGAGTTGGTAAAGTTTTATCATTACGTGACTGTTCCCATTCTCTATTTGTATTTTTATCTAATTTCAATGAAATCATATGTATAATCAGTGCATCCCATTGATCAGTAGGAAGCTTTAAAGTCTTCAGAGCCCTAAGATGCTTATTTACCGAGTCAATTAAGTGTCTATAATAATCTAGGATTATCAAACCTTTCGTACAATAATGTCCAAGCATCATTATAATTATGTGCCGCAAACTCTAAACTACTTATAATTTTTAAGGCATCTTCACACAAACAAGATCGTAAATAATGATATTTTTGAATATCAGACAAAGAGGAGTTATTGTGAAACAAAGCTTGAAAAGTATCTTTGAATTCAAGCCATTTGCTCGATTCGCAATTAAAAATGGGACATTTGATTGGTGGTAATTTAATAGCATTTAAATCATTGGCAACATTAGGAGCTACGGAAGCTACAGAATTAGAGATGATTGAATGTACAGATTGTGCATCACTTTTTTTGTCAACTGTATATGTATCTAAAACTCCCTTAGCTTTAGCTAAAATATTAAAATATGAATCAGTAAAATTTGATCTTTCTTGATATTACTTATCAAGTTGATTCAACGTACAACACATTTCATTCATTCATCTTGGACTTGTTCAAATTCAATAATCAATGTTTCTAACTTATCAACCCTAATCTGCAATTCAATAATCTCTTTTGAATCAAAATGATCATCAACTCCAAATTTGACTTGCAAAGCCTCGAAATATTTTGAAAAATGTGTCAATTTGTGCTTGATATTATCGCGTTTACGCATTAAATTGTCAAGGTCAGACATATTTTTGTATTAACCTAAAACCGTTGAAAAATCAAATTTAGCCGGCAGCCAAATGAAATCATATAAGTAAACAACACAACAATAAAACTCTCAATAAATCGTGAACATCAAATTGCAATAATTTTACAAAATGTAAATCTCTCAAAACGATCTTGAATAACAGAACAACTCTCGCAATAATCAAAATCAAGAAAACAGAATCAAATGTTAATAATTGCTCTCATAAAACTGCTTTCTTTAACCCACCATAATCAGCAATCGTAATCGTGCAATAAATACGTACCAGAATAAAAATTAATTGCCCTTAATCAAATCTACAAATCAAAGTTAGTTTAAATCATCAATTTCCATGTAACAGTGAAATAATATTTCCCTAATTATCCCCTACAAATAAAAACTAAAACAGTACTAACAGTACTATACCTTATTGCCACAAAAAGGCAAAACTAAATCGATAATAATCAATCTTGTAAAGGATACGGGAATTATGGAATTGGTCTCACAAAATGGCTTCGTTCGTTAAACGTAAAATCTTCCCTCCAATTCTGTCCAATTTATCGGGCGAGATGGACCAAAACTATGGCTGGTGTTGCATCACCTCTTCAACGTAGCGGACTGTATAATAATCAAAATTGCACGTAACATAAAAGCTGCATTTATTGCAAAAAACGTACATAACAAATATTAATTACGATGGGTGACAAGAGCTTAAATTGTACATCTTCTAAATTTTTATAATGTCTAATGTCTCTCACAAGGGTCGCGCGCTCGTTTCCTCCCTCTCGCTGCTGCCGAAGTCCTACGAACCATCTTCGTAAACCGACAGAATGGCGGGTTGAAGTTTGCAGGGTTGCACGATTGTGTAGGTTGCCTTACCATATATTAGGAATTGAGTTTTTATTTTTTAAGCTTTTTTTTATTTTTGCCCCCGGTTTCGATTTATTTTATATATATATTTTTTCCTTTTCTTAATAACTTTTTTTTTGCCGAAAACCGTGTTTCTCTAACTTTTTTTGTTTATTATTTTTTTCTTTATTTCGTTTTATAATACTTTTATTAACTTTCCAGACAAATTTTTCTTTTTATTATTTTTTTTCTTATTTTATAATACCTTTAATAATTTATCGAACAATCTTTGTTTTTGTTTTTCTATTACTTTTTTTTTCATATTTCGTTTTATAATATTTTTATTAACTATCCGAACATTTTATTACGTTTTTCCAATTTTTTTTCCCATCTTTTCAAAAAGTTTCCTTTTTTTTTGTAAAGCATTTTTTTTCTTCCCATTTTTGCCATCCCACCCCGTAGCTGATTTTTTCACATTTTTTTCGCCGAAAACCGCGTTTCTCTAACTTTTTTCTTTAATAAATAAATTTAATAAAAAGAAATTCAAAGAATGTTTTGTTCTAAGAAATTTTTTTTGGAAGATTTTAATTTTTAATAATTCACCCTACAAAGAATTTTTCGTTTGGATAATTTTCTTTCGAATAATCATCCAGGATCCATTAATAATAGTACTAAAAGCAATTAATCGTCAACGAAAATATCGATTATATCTATATCGATACCTATTGGAACAATCCTAGTGTGCTTCACATGTTTTTGGTTAATCTGGATCAGTTTGGATTATTGTTGGAAAAAAAACGCGCGTTTCAATTACGTTTGGTTGATCTAGGATCTGGGGTGGTAAAAATCCCTAGAAAATGGTAAATGCGCTTACTACTAATACCAATAATTTATTAATTTTTGGTTCGTATTGGTTAGCTTGAGTTGATAAAAATCAAGCTATCATTAGCTAGTTCTGGTTAGTTTTGGGCTCGTTAAAAAAATTTTTCCATTTGAATAATGTCGCGTTCGAAAATAATGAATTCAAAGAATTTTTGTTCCATAGTTATTTTTGATAGACTTTTATTTTTAATAATTTATCATACAAATAATTTAACGTTTAGAGAAATTACCTTCGAAAAATCATCAGGATCCATTAATAATACCAAAAGCACCGAAAACATCGATAATATCAATATCGATACGTATCGGCACAGTCCTATTACGTGGCATAACATGTTTTGTGGAACAATATCTATTCGTTTTTTAATTGTTATTTTTTTTATTTCTGCGAAAGTACATTAGATATTATTTTCAATTTTGGCATGTGTTGTGGATATAAAGCACATATTTTAGTAGATAATTAATTTTCTGTTCGATGAAAAAGTTTTTGGTGAACTTCATTTTGAATAATTTTCCATACAAACAATTTTCCTGTTCGGTAAATTCGGGAATTATTCAGGATCCATTAATAATAAAGCAGTTAATAGTCACCGAAAATATCGATATTATCAATATGGATACGCAGCGTCAAATGTCAAATGTTTTTGGTTAGCCTGGATTATTTTTGAATAAAAAGCGCGGCTCAATTACGTTTGATTGATTTGGAATCTGGTGTGATAAAAATCACTACAAAATAGTAAGGGCGCTTACTACTAATATGATTTATTAATTTTTGGTTAGTTTTGGTTACTTTTGGTTAGTCTGGGTTGGTAAAAAATAAGCTTGCCATTTTTGCATGAAATGCTTGGTTAATTTGGGTTAGTTTCAATTAACGAGCTGGTATATAAATGAAACTTGCCATTTTTATTAAGTATTAATTTTTTAATATTATTGGCTAGTTTGGGTTAGAATTGAATGGAATTGGCTGGTTAAAGCAAGACTAAGCAACGAATGTTCGTGCCGTTCGACAAATAATGAATTCGAAATGTTTTCTTTTTGATGAAAATTTTTTTGGTGAATTTCTTTTTGAATAATTTTCCATACAAACAATTTACCTGTTCGGTAAGTTCTTTTTTCGAAAAATAATTCAGGATTCATTAATAATACCAAAAGCAGTCACCGGAAATATCGATATTATCAATGTTGATACGTATCGAAACAACCATATTACGCGTCACATGTTTCTGGTTAGTTTGGATTATTTTTGGACAAAAACGTGTATTTCAATCAAGTTTGATTAATCTGGGATCTCGTGTGGTAAAAATCACTACAAGTGCGCTTGCTATTAAAAAAAATCTTGTTACCATTTTCATGAAACTAAGGGTCAGTTTTGGTTAATTTGGGTTAGTTTCGAGTAATCTGGACGGGTATAAATGAAACCTGCCGTTTTTTATGAATTGTTAATCTTTGGTTGGCTTGTTTGGGTTAGTTTGGATTGGTTTCGCTGCTTAAAACGATTTTTACCGACCCAGACTAGCCACCATTATCCTAAGCTGACCAAAGAATTTTCAATTTGAAGAATGTCGCTTCGCGAAAAATAATTAATTCGACGAATCTTTTGTTGCATGAATATTTCTTGGTGGATTTTCATTTTTAATAATTTTCCATGCAAATAATTTCCCGTTTGGAGACTTTTCCTTCGAAAAATTCTCAGGATCCATTAAGCATTAATACCAAAAGCACCGAAATATCGATATATATCAGCACAACCCTATTAAGTGGCATAACATGTTTCGTATAACAATATCTATTTTTTTAAAATTGTTATTATTTAATGTCTCTGAAAGTACTTTTGTCATGTGTTAATGGGGTATAAAGTCATATATTTTGGTAAGGAAGTTTACTTTCTGTTCGATGAACATTTTTTGGTAAACTTTATTTCGAATAATTTTCCATACAAACAATTTTTCCGTTCGGTAGATTTTAATAACACCAAAAGTAGTTAATATTGAGGTCCCGCATCCGCAAATATCGATATTATCAATATCGATACGTACGGAACAACCAGATAACGCGTCATATATTATCTTTGGTTAATCTGGATTATAATGAATTTAAAAAAACACCCTGTAGCAATAGATTTAAGCCGTTGCGGACATGTGTTTAAATCAATTTTTCTTCATAAAATTACCTAAAGAATTACATTCTGAAATACTAAAACGTTATTAAGAAACATCCTGTATACGTATTATATGTACAGGGTGGCTCGATATCGAGTCTATGTATGGGGGATTTGAAAACCGTAAGAGATAAAGTGTCGGTCACATTAGGGCAAAATTGCGCATTTAGGTGCCTAACAATATGCGGTTTAAAAAGTGTTAAAATTCCGAGTAATTCCGGAGATATCCGGAAAAAAACCGAGATATTGAAAAATCTAAAACTGAGTTTTATCCACAATACCGAAACAGAGTTATTGCACTCGACGCGCGTTTCGCTAACCATGTTAGCATCATCAGGAGATGATTAAAA
>JAEQML010077131.1:0-13027 GCA_016904865.1 Pissodes strobi
AACTTATATTAGAAATGCACAATTCCACAAATCACATATTTGTCAACATGCATTTGATAACAATCACAGAATACAATGGAACGCTTCTAGTATTTTGGCAAAGGAGCCTTCTTCTAAAAAACGTAAAATTAAAGAAAGTGCTTTAATTTTATTAAATAAAGATAAATGTGTTGCTTCAACTTCTGTAAGTTTCAATAGTACATGGTTACCTTTGCTAAAAACTGAAGTTGATAAGGGACACTTAAAAATTAACTAATCCTTTCAACAAAAATCATTAAATTTCTTCCAAAGCGAATAACACCAAATTATATATGTATGTGTATGTATATATATGTATATATATATGTATATGTATATATATATATATATATATAAAACTTCATAAAAAATTAATTTACTAAATAACACCTTATTATCAAACTAAATACCAGTTACCCAGTAATTAAATATGGCATTATAATTGTCATCTTGTCAAAGTCAGTTTAAAGCCTGACAATCTGCAAGAGCTTTTTACTGTTTTATTGTATTTGCTAACCATTTTCATTTTTAGTTTTTTGCTTTTCTTGAAAACGGTGTCCGAGTAGACACCGAATCGACGAAACTAGGTACAAATTTCATAAGGGTCACTAAGCTTGCACTTGTGCAGTTTACATCCTTGAGCCGGGCCCGAAGTGGCTCTATAACAATCCAAACAAAATTTCAATCATTTGTGGAGCAAAAGGCAATCAATTCCAGGGTAAGAATGAATCCTCCACAACCATATAGAACATATTTACACTAAACCCATATTCATAATTTAGTTTATCTAAAAGTATTTTGTGTGAGACTTGGTCAAACGCCTTAGTAAAATCCGTATAGACAACATCAACTTGGTATTTTTTGTCCAGACTCTCTAATATAAATTGCGTTATAGAACATAAATTTGTAGCAGTTGATTTATTTTTGAGAAAGCCGTGTTGTCTACACGTTATCTTACCACAAACATTTGCATATATAAATTTATACAAAATTGATTTAAAGATTTTTGCAGGGCATGACAAAATAGCAATTGGTCTATAATTTTTAATGTCTGCTAAATCACCTTTTTTAAATACTGGACATATTTTGACCTCTTTCCATATTTTAGGGAAACAACCTGTACCAATTGCCATATTAAAAAGTATTCTAAGCGGTTCTGCAAAAAAGCCAATCATGCCTTTAATTATATAAGATGGTACATTGTCAGGCCCCACTGCTTTGTTAATTTTGAGACTTTTAACGGCATCACACACATCATCATAATCAATTTTTTTAATATCAAAAAGCTCATAGATATTATTTATATCCTTGAGACCAATATCATCCAAGTTATCAGTTCTATATACAGATCCAAAATATGATGCAAATGCATTTGAAATTGCCCCACCCTCTATGTACTCCACCCCATCACAATGCATTTTTTCGGGATTACTAGGAGTACTTTTGTTATCATTAATGTACTGCCAAAATGACCTAGAATCCTTATTTATATCTTGCTGAATCTTATTTAAATATTGCATATGAGCTATTTTTACGTCTCCTTTAATTTTTGCCCTAAGATCTATGAATTGATTGAAGACATTTAAATTATTTGATTTTCTACTTTTAATTCGTAGTTTATTCTTAGTGTTAATATCTTTAATTATGGCTTTGTTAAACCACACCGGATATTTTTTGCGGGAGCTGACTTTTGGAACACATATTTCAAAAATAGAATTAACTTTATCGTAAAAATGGTTAACTGCCAAGTTCACATCATTGAACCCATCCAGGTCATTCCAATTAACATTTTGGAATAACTGATACATAGCCGGAAAATTTGCTTTTCTAAAACTTAAGTGCATTGTGTTGGAATTATTTGTTAAACATTTAGTCTTTTTATCTTTTAATGCAATTTCAATAGTTAATGGTGGATGATGAATATCGATTTTAACAAGGCTATACGTACTTTCAAATACACTGCACTGACATTTGGTCAAAACTAAGTCCAAAATATGCTGATTGGCATTTAAAATATAATTTTTTTGAGTACAATCAAAAAATTTCATAAAATTGATTAGCAATTCTATTTGACGATCCGAATACTTATCATTCACGTAGTGCTTATTTAAGTGACTAATATTAAAAGCTCCCAAGATTACATACTTATTTTCGTACAAAAAATCTAAGCTTTCAATGAATGAATGAAGTTCTTCTCTTTCCAATATCGAAGATTTAGGTGCAATATAAATTACCAACACATACATAAAATGCACATCATTAAACCAAACTTTGACAACCAACAGTTCTATGTGTTCTTTCTCATACTCTAACTCTACATTAGTACATTTGTAGTTTTTTTTTACCGCCAACAGCACACCTCCACCTCGCGCATCTTCTTTTCTATTTCTATTTCTAAAAACTAAAAAATTGTCAGGAAATAACTCACCATCATGAATATTATCAGATATCCACGTTTCGGTTAGTGCAATGGCATCATATTCATCTTCAGTAACACAAACGCTATTATTAAACTCAGCAATCTTACTGTTTAAACCGCGCACATTTTGATATGTCAAAACAAAAGTACTGTTATCATCTGCTAGATGCTTATTGCCACTGATGATGTTTACTTCCGCCCTAAAAAAGGTTCGTCTGAATAATTTGTGTATTGCTGTTGTCGTTCTATTCTTTTTATGTATACAGGACAGTTTGGATCACGTGCTGTGTGATTCCTTGCTGCCAGTTTTGTTTTATTGCAGTTGGGGCAATCAAAGATGGTTTCGGTGCAATCCGCGGCCAGATGCGATTTTCCACATTTATAACAACATAGTTTTCCTGTGCAATACTTAGACACATGCCCAAATAAGCAACACTTAAAACACAAAGCAACGTTGGTGTACTCCTGAACATATACTGGACATAAATCAAATGTCAGATCATTATTCCTTATTAACCATTTAAACAACTGAGGCGATGTTTGAAATACCCAATTTTCCTTTGCCTCATTTCTACATCCTCTCTTAGTTATAAACTTGAATGCATCGGCTATATTTGTTCCAAACGTGTCAGTTATGCATGGATTTTCTGAAATAAATGCAGCAACAAATTCATTTGGGGAGTACCCTTTTAAAATACCGGTTATCATGATCATAGGATCATTATTAACTATATTTTTAATCTCTATATTATTCTTAAGAGTTTAGTTTAGTAATTTGAATCGGTTCCGATACGTTATAACCAATTTAAATGTTTTTAATTAATTTAGGTTAGTTGCCAAAATTCGGTTAATTTCAGTTAGTTTTAATTTATTTAAATCATATGAACCGGTTCCGATACGTTATAACCAATTTTAAAGTTTTTATTACTTTCGGTTAGTCGCCGAAATTCGGCTAATTTGGGTTAGTTTTAACTTACTTTAGTATTTTTAATCGGTTCCGATACGTATTAGACCGTTTTGCTGCTTTTACTTACTTTTGGTTAGTCATTCAGTCAACTTTCGGTAACTTTCACTTAGTTCCAATTTATTTTAGTCATTTGAACCGGTTCCGATACGTTATAATTAATTTAAATGTGTTTGATTAATTTTAGTTAGGCCTCAAGATTCGATTTGTTTCAACTTACTTTCGTTCAATCAACTTTCGGTTAATTTCAGTTAGTTTTAATTTATTTTAGTCATTTGAATCGGTTCCTATACGTTATAAACAAATTTAATGTTTTTGGTTAGTCGCTTAAATTCGTTTCGTTTTGGTTAGTTTTAACTTACTTTAATTTTTGTAACCTGTTACGATAGGTACGTTTTAGCCTGTTTTGGAGCTTATGATTACTTTTGGCTAGCTTTGGTTAGTCGTTCAATTAACTTTCGGTTAGTTTCAGTTAGTTCCAATTTATGTTAGTCATTTGAACCGATTCCGATATCTTATGATCAAATTTAAGTTTAAATAAACAAACTAACTAGCTGCTTAATTCTGCCGTTCTTTTCCCATTTTAACACATAAACATTAGCTTATTTATATAGCATACAAACAAAACAATATATACGCATAACCATAGTCTATTTACCCAAACAACGAATCTTTTTCTATTTTAATTCCTATGAAAATTTATTGCACTCCGGCCCAGGTAAGCGCGTATGATTGGCATCGAGTTCCAACTGCGTAGTGTCCTCGCTTCACTGAGCTTCACGGAGAAAATTTGATTCCGTACCCCACTAAACGAGCCGAGTGTCGCGGCTATAGTTTTCTTTAGGCTATGGCATTAATTAGGATCCACTATACCCATACAAGGTATGTATGTTATAAAATTGACGAATTATGAGATCATTTTAGTATAAATCATAGACAAAGTTGACATTGTTAAAACGAAATTGAATCACGTTTTCCCGAAGACAATGAAATAAAAGGGTATTATTGTCAAAATCGATGGTCAAATTACTACAACGAGATATAAATGTAAATTACTGGATTTTAACCGTAATTAAGTTTCACTTTCTGACATGTTCCACTTCCACGCTCTGCTGAAGTCGACTCTAGCGGACTTTGCTTGAATGAGGGTCACGCGTGGCAGCTCAATCTTATTCACAGCGAATGAAAAAGGGTGCTCACCGCGCCTATAAACAAGTTTTCACTTCATAAATTCACAAATTTAATACAAATCTGACATATAGTTTTTTGAAGTAGTCAAACTGGATATAATGGTTGCCTTTATGACTGTTACAACGTTGCCATATTTCGTCCTATTTTATATATGCGTAATTTTTTATCGAAATTTTTGTTATCAAGCTAGAGCGCTTTTATTTTTTGTTCATCGTTTGTTATTTCACCAGGGTTTTTCCGAGGGGCTGATGCCCATTTATTCTGGGGAATTCGTTCCTTGAGCAGGAGCCCGCCGTCTTATCCGAAGTGAACCAGGCCGATAGTTTTGTGGAGAAAGTGATCTTCACAGCTGAGAGGTTCACCTAGCTCCTCCATGTATACTGGAGTCCAGTTCAGTACCTTACATCGGAAGGCTGAAGGTATTGGCGGGTCCTACTAGAATCTATTTAAATTACTAAGTGTTAGCCCTACCTGTATCTATAACTTAGTTCTTGCTCTATTGTGCTAATACCTTAAATTTTCCTAGTGAGAACTCTAAAGATAATTAACGAGAAGTACATTCTGAACTATTACTTCAAGAGATATTGAGTATTGAGGTTCAGTTCTCTAGCCTTATCTAGTATTATTTGTTGTAAAAGGTCACACTCTAAAGCCCTGACAACCTCTTATCTCTTTCATTCTCGTTAATACCTAAAAATATGCTATAAAATTAGGCCGTGTAAGTTATTTATGCTAAGTTTATTGTATCTGGTTTTCAAACCCATGGCAGAAAATTAATTAAAACTATTTAAACCTTGTTGTTGAAAGTTTCACCTTGATATCGGTAGAATTGAGCTCAGCTCGCCTTACTTGGTGCGGCCATATTTATTTCTATTTATTTTATTCAGTAAATCCCTTTTAAAGCCGTTTCGTTTTAAAAGTCTTTTATATTTCAGCTGCCAAGGGAATAAGCTAAGCGTAGTTTAGTAGATATTTATTTCCTAACTTTAACATATAAATTGTTACATATTTAAGCAATAATAACTGGATAATATTAAAATATTCTTTTAAAGATCACTCCTCCCGTTAAGTAGTATCTAGATAATTTTATTGAGATTTTTATATAGTAATTAGGTAGTGATGTTAAGTTATTGATCAGAGACTTACTAAAGCACCATAACTAGTGCTACTTTTTGATTTGAAGTTTAATCGCAGTGAGTACCAGACGTAAATCGTATAATTGATACTTGATTATTGTAATTTCTAGTGTTAGAGTGTCAAGATGAAACTTAATTACCATAGCAATAAATAATATAATTGTAATTTGTAAATTAATTATCACCTGTGGTATAAATAGGTCAGCTTATGTGACAATATTAACGATTAGTAATCACAAAATCTTCTAAATTTTAGGAAGGTAGATTGTTCTACCCAAGAAGTATTCTTTTTTAATAAACTGGTTGTTTGTATTCCTGGTGTTTATTTTGGAAACTGTATTTAGGCTATGATTCAATATCATTATAATTTTCTTTTACGCTCTTTCACAGGGTATTTTTTCTAAATTTTATTATCCGTTTTTCATACAGATAAAATTTCTAATACATTTCATGCAGTAAAAATTTAGTGGCGCCCGCTCTAACTGCCATAAACCTTAACCCACACCTTTAAAAAGAACAAAACTACAAACGGCTGAGTGAGTCAGGCATATGTACAGCTGAATGAGCGGTTAGCGAATATAGACGGTTACAAGGTAGACTTTGAGCGTATAAGGTCTCCTACCAAAATATGCTCTTAAAAATGCACTAAAGTCTACCAAATTAAAAAAATACTAAAATTTACCGGGTTTTAGAAAAAAGTTCGAAATTTTATAAACGAGAAGGATATTACGTATTTGAAGACAGTAAAAAATGCCATTCGAAAAAAATTCGGTACTTAGAAGTATTTCTGTATAGAAGTTACTAAGAAGTCTCGAATTAAAAAAACGCGTTCAGGATTAAATTTTCTTTTAAATTCTACAAACACCGCATCGATATTTGACCCGAGGCAAATTCCTTTGGATTTTAACAATTTCATGCGCCATTTTCTCAAGAACTAAGACGTTTTATTAGACAGATACCGGCTCTAGCTTAAAGTACGTTTAGGTGTGAATTAACAGATTTGATGTCAGGAGTTTTAAATGATGCCGGCCGGAACGAAGTAGTTTCTGTTTGTTTGGTCATTGTCAATAATGGTTTTATCGTTGGATTTCTTTGTTCTGCCAGCAATACATAATATCATACAGCATTACAGCCTGCATATTGAAGATGTTAGAAAATTTTGTGACAACCAGCTTGCGGTATTTTGCGTATGTAGCAGGACAGTGTAAAGCGGGCCTGTGGCTCGATTTTTTCCTGGCTTTTTAAAGTTGAATTTCACGATCTAGGTGATTGATCTTGACCTGATTTCGTTCTTTCTTTGGTAAACCCTCTAAGGAGGTAGTGCGTATGCCTGATAAAAAGATTAGGAATTTTTAATTCACCCTAAGGGGGACTATACTTATTTCGGGTTCAAAGTGGCATAGTTACTAGGTTGCTGTAGTAAATGGCTTGACCGAGGATTGATTGGATTTTGCCTGAACTTAAGATTTTTGTTGGTGACTTGCCACGTGCGTGGTCCGGAACAAAGTACGCAGTTTCCTTCCTCGAGAAAAACTTATAGAAGAGAGAGCATTGCTCTCAATTTGTCATTACCATCGAAACACCCTACGTAACTAGGTTTTTTTTTCTGGGAGCCAGTTTTTATTGGAGTTATTTTATGGCTGGAGCTATTTTGGCCTGGAGTTATTTGTATATGATACGAGTTAATGTTATTTGGAGCTATTTTTGGTTGGAGAAAGTTTTATTTGGAGCGAGATTGAGTAGCTAACTAAGTAGCTATCAGGCAGTTCCGTTGGTTGTGTTTAATTGGTACCAACTGTAGCCATAGAGGTATGGGCATTACCTCAAATACCACTGAGAGTTTTATGGATCCCAAGGTGCTTAGCAGTAGTCCACGTGCAGAAGGTCGTAGGTGATATCGGCGACGACTGTTATTGGCGTCTTATTAGTATTTTCCAGCGTGTATTAGATTGCGTGTTTTTATTTCTTTTTGTGAGATATTGATATCATTATTGTTGGAACTGTTTAGGTGTAAGCAAAGCTTACCAATGCGTATCTAAATAACCACTGTATTTACCAGTGTGGATATATTAACGCTCATAGTTTTATATATTACATTTGTTTATTCTTACAATTTGATTTATATTGTGTTAAATGATCAACATTGTCGTTCTGATTTTTGACTATCCGGTTATAATAATTTTTACATAACGGTATTTCATAATCTGAATCAGTAAGGTTTTTTTATGTACAATTGCGAGTCGTCTACCATGGTAAACGCGCACAAAGTTTAGTAGCTTAGTATGATGAGACGATAGATGCCTTATGTATATTGTGATTATTGATTAATTTGTTGAATTTGATCTTGATCTTTCGTAATGAATTGGTATTATATTGTTAATTCCATTATAGCTAAACGTGCCTAATAATTGTTCGATCATTGTTATCTATTTCACTGCTATCATAATTCAATTTAATTCAAATTTCTCTCGGTATATATACGCAACTGTTCTAATTCTATATTTATGAGCATATAGGTTATTACTTGTTTCCAAATAAGCTTCTTGTTATATATTTATATATAAAGACATAGAGAGATATGACAACACGTTAACTTCAAACCTAACGAACGCCAATAAACTTAATCCTGCACGAACGTTACCGTCTTTTATTTGCTCTGAAATACCTCAACCAAACAAGTGCAGTTGATAGTAGTTGATTTTAAATCGCCCTTGTGTAGTTGATAGTCGTTGATTTTAGATCGCCCTTATGGATTCTTAAGACCGAGAATATTCTAGTTTGGGTCTGCTGATTTGGTTATTTCAAACTGGTGGCGCCCTGGTCAAGAGTAAATAATTGACCCACTCCCACGCCGACGAGCCAGTCGGAGCACACATGTTGCGCTAGCCGCACCCTTAAGGGTAGGTACCATCTTATTCATTATATCTCGCTAACACATTTAAAAGGGTTTTACGCGCAACACCATCTATCGGATTACTTAATGCCATTTTGCCAAAATGTATGATATAAAATACAGAAAACGTCCTTATAGCAACAATCAACTCTAGACCCAGGCTGAATTTCGATTTTTGTGCGAAAGTAGTAGGAATTCTCAAAATTTCTCGCCGGCTTATATTGAGCATCAAATTACGCAACTTCGCGCTAATTTAACCGTTTCACTTATTAGGCCGCGCCCCGTCAATTACCAAGTAAAAAATAGGGCAATATTCGAGATAAATCGTAACGTATGTAATCGCGCTCCAATAAACAGAGCCCCCCTGAAACGCAATTCATGTACTGTGTGCAGTTTGCTTAACTCCCAACTTCCAAATGTTCCAATTAATCATTAAACTGCAAATACAGCCGGCAGAAATCTAAACAACACATCTATCTGTGTGCGTCACACACCGCTCCCCCTCTCGAGCCCCTCTATCCCCGGGGTGACGTCATTGCGTGTGCACCAATGAGAGATAGGTCAATCGAATGCAGATGCAGGCTGCAATTGTGCTCCCCTTTTCGGCATTTCGCGTCTCGTCCCCCCTCGTCTATCCGGCAATTTCGCGGTGTGTATTTGTAGTTGTGTTGAAATTAGCCATCAGCGTAGGCAGGGTCGGAAGAGATGTACCTACCATAATTTCATGGAAGTTATTCTACGGATTAAAACTAAACCATTAATCAAGAGAAAAAATTAGAATTTTGGAAACAGCTTATTCGCAAAGGTTTGAGCTTTCAAACGATACATGTAATTTCATACAGCATTAGAGCCTAATGACGACATTATGAAAAGAAACAGACGTTTTAAAATTATTAAGAAATTAGTTTTGAACGAGCTTTATGTACATTCCCAAAATCTCCGAATCTACAAACAGTTTGGCAACAATGTCAACTGTGTTGTAATTTAACCTATCACTTAAGTAACGACACTAAGACATCAGGGAAGTACTTCCGATTCGTATTTGAAAAAAAAAATACGTTAATAGTGAGAACCCAAAAAGTAAGTTATATCACTCATTGAAAAGAGATGCATATTGCTGCAAGTAATAATATATTTTAAAAACACTAAAATGCAGGGCCGTATTCAGAAAATATTCCTTCGGAGCATAAAAAAACTCCATCAGAAAATACAAGCGTATTAAATGAAAATAAAATACCATAGCCGTATCTAGAAAAAAAATAAGTTGATAGTGAGAACTCAAAAATCAATTAAAAGAGATGCATATTAATGCAAGAAATGACATATTTTGAAGACAATAAAAAATCAGGGCCTTACTCTGCAAAAACTCTGTCGGAACATATTAAATTAAAACAAAACTTAGGGCCGTACTCAGAAAAATCTCTGTTGGAATAGATTAAATTAAAACAAATATCCAAGACCGTATTTTCAAAAAAAGTTGATAATGAGAACTTAAAAATCAGGTTAAAGAGCTGCATATTTCGAAGCAGAGTTATTATTTTCTATTAAATTTTAGTTTTTCCTAAGTATTTTGCTCCTCATTCTGTTCTTCACAGATTTTATTCTGCTATTAATTTAGAATATTTTGATTTTTTTTTTAAATAAAGATAAGCTATTTAGTAAGATAATTTCTGGTTTAGGTTTTTACATTTCGTATTAATAATAAATATTTCAAAGCAAAGCCTTTGTTATTGTTAGTTTAAAGTTGAATTTTTAGAACATTTTTGTTCCATTTTCTGCTTTTCATTATAATATGTTTGCTCCCTTCTCTGGTTTAATTAATAAAGGCAAGTTTTTGAATTTTCATAAAAACTAATAATTTTATTATTCGATACAACAATTTCTAGTTTCTTGATAATGATAACTTATAAATGAAGTCATATCACTTTTTAGAAAGAGATGCAAATAGCTGCAAGAAAAAAACATATTTTAAAGACACTAAAAAATCAGAGCAGTACTCATAAAAACTCTGTCGGAACATATTAAATGAAATAAAGAAAAAGTCCGTATTTTCAAATAAAAAATAAGTTAATAATGAGAACTTAAAAATTAAGTCATATCACTTTTTAGAAAGAGAAGCAAATTGATGCAGGAAAAAAAATATTTTAAAAACACTAAAAAATCAGTGCCGTGTCAGAAAAAACTCTGTCGGAACATATTAAATTAAATAAAAAATGTTCAAATAAAAAATAAGTTAATAATGAGAACTTAAAAATTAAGTCATATTACTTTTTAGAAAGAGATGCAAATTGCTACAAGAAAGAACATATTTTAAAGACAGTAAACAATCAGGGCCGTACTCAGAAAAAGCTCGGTCGGAACATATTAAATAAACCTAAAATCCAGGTTCGCATTTTCAAATAAAAAATAAATTAATAATTAAAATTTAAAAGTCAAGTCATTAAAAAGAGATGCAAATTGCTGCAAGAAAAAAACATATTTTAAAGACACAAAACAATCAGGGCCGTTATCAGAAAAAGCTCTGTCAGAACATATTAAATTAAATTAAAAATCAACGTCGGTATTTTCAAATAAAAAATAAGTTGATAATGAGCACTTAAAAATCAAATCATATCATTTCTTTAACAAAAGATGCGTATTGCTGCAAGAAGTAAAATATTTTAAAGACCCTAAAAAATATGAGTGATAGTCAGAAAAATTTCGCCGGAGCATATCGGCGTATTAAATAAATAAAAAATGTGCCTCACCTATATAAGCACACAACTGAAGTGAATGAGACTTCTGAAAGAGATATTAGGAATTGAGTTTATTTTTTTTTTATGTGTAAGCATCTTACGCGGCGGTACGAAGGTAAATAAATCCGTTAACGCCGTTGTACTATCGGTATTAGCGGTAAATCTCGGTAAATGGGACGGAAATTCTTTCTAACGCCAGAATATAGGCAACTAATACCAAATAAGTGGTTGCCTATATTCAGGCGTCACGCGGTCTAAGTGGCATTAGATTTTCATATCGATGATGTTAATATAGGATATGTTTACACATCAGTGTCTCGAGTATCTAGCCCAAACTCGCTCAATTTTTTAAGCTTTTTTTTTCTGAACTTTTGTTCCCGGTCTCGATATTTTTGTATATGTATTTTTCCTTTTTGCTTCAACTTTTTTTTGCCGAAAACTGCGTTTCTCTAACTTTTTTTAATTGATTTTTTTTACTTTTGTTTATATAATTGTTATTTTTTTCTTATTTGATTTTATAATACTTTTATTAACTTTCCGAACAATCTTCATTTTTACAATTCTTTTTATCTTATTCCATTTTATTACTTTTATTAACTTTACGAACATTTGGCCCCATTTTTTCAAAATTTTGTGTTTTTTTTGTCATAAAGCATTTTTTCCCATTTTTATCGTCCCCGACCTAGTAGCTGAACTCCTTCGCCTTTTTTCGTTGAAAATCGCGTTTCTGTAACTTTTTTTATATTTTTTCATATATTTTTCCTTATTTCATTTTATAGCACTTTTATTAATTTTTCGAACAAGTTTTTACGTGTTTTTCAATATTTCCATTTTCTCGAAAATGTTTGGGTGTCCGAGGAGCTAGAGGGTGGGGGTATCAGCGCTAGTCAGATTTTCGTTCCGAGGCTTCGTTGCAGAGATATCGGTAAAAACGTTTTCCAAAATTCCCAAAATTCCACTTTAAGTCAGATCCCCCGTTCCTCCATATGATCAAAGGTAGCCCTCCATGAGGCGCACCTACCATAAAAATTTCGACCCTGTAGCTCTTTCCGTTCTCCTGAAATTAAATATTCTTGTTTTTTCTTCTCTGTTCGAACGGGGTCCAGTTTTCATCCAGGATCCTCATTTTACTCCGGCTATATGTCTTGACATATAGCCGATGTCTTGAAAATGTCAACCCTCTAGCTATACTGAAACATGCTTAATTAAAGGGGCGTTTCACTTTGATAACTGTTTCAACTTTGATAAGCATCTCACTTTTATTAATTAATTTTTTTGAAGCTACTTTTTCCTTAACTTTTGCCACCGGTTTCTACACTTTTTCTAATATTGTTTCTGCTTTTTTTTAATTCTTTTTTCATAAAGCTTTTTTTTTTCATTTTTGTCATCCTCGATCTCGTAGCTCAACTCCTTCGCCTTATTTTCGCCGAAAACCGCGTTTCTCTAACTTTTTGTTTTTCTTATTTTTTATTATTTTTTTTCTTATTTCTGTGGGCGAATGCTCCGACGTAATGTGTAGTTTATATATATGTATTATTTATCAAGCTTTCATTTAAGCATTTCGAATTTACTTTTATAAGATAGTTGACCATATTTTGTTATCGCAGAGTTTTCTACCTGTTGTCCCCATTAACCAGCTGTGGGTTTTTACCACAATATCGGGCCCAATTC
>JAEQML010077134.1:0-13026 GCA_016904865.1 Pissodes strobi
AACAACTTGAAGGCACGGCAATGGGCAACTGTTTATCGCCGTTCTTAGCTAATCTTTTCATGAGTAAATTTGAAAATGAAATAAGCCAAGAGTTCGAATATTTTCCAAGGGTATGGTACATGTATGTGGATGACATTTTCGCGATATTCGACACAAAAACCGCTAATATTGAAGATTTTGTAACAAAACTAAACAACCGTTTCCCCACCATCAAATTCACTTATGAAGTCGAGAACAATGGCCAACTACCTTTCTTGGATACTTTAGTGATTAGGAACGATAATAACACATTAGAATTTGATATTTACAGAAAAAATACTGCTACTAACCGATATATTCCTAATGATTCCTTCCACTGCGACCAACATAAAATGGCCAGCTTTCATTTTTTAGTACACCGTATGGTTAACTTTAAGTTAAGATTTAATTTAATGGTTTCAATACTAACTTAATAAATAGACTAATTAATAGGCATTTGTTTAGAAAGATCATTCGTGATTCCACTTCTTTCGTTAATCAGGATGAAAATACAAAAAAAGTTCCTATAATCCTCAGTATACTAGAGGACTCCAAAAAGTTTTTAAGGAAGTAGGTTTAAAATTAGTATACCAGACTCAGTTTAACGCCCGATTCTCTTTGCTCTGCAGTTGGGGCAATAGATTTGTTGTAGGTAACTGGCTTGGCGCGAAACTTGATGGTTGCCTACATCAAATTGGTAAAGAATTTCTTCTGCACAGAGATACTGGTTGTGGTAAAAGCCCACAGAGTGCTGTAGTAACGCTGACCTTCCGTCGCTTACTACTGTTGTTCGCTAGAGCAGTCTTGAGAAAGCTGTTCTGCATTCACCGTTATCCTTCTCAGATACTTGTAATTGTAAGTAACTTACATTGTCTTTCATTTTCTCTACTTACTTTATTACTTAGCTTTGTCGATTTTCCGACCTTTCTTGATTCTCTTTGCTCTGCAGTTGGGGCGATAGGTTTGTTGTGGGTAGCTGGCTTGGCGCGAAACTTGATGGTTGCCGACATCAAATTGGAAAAGAATTCTTCTGCACCGAGATACTTGTTGTGGTAAAAGCCCACAGAGTGCTGTAGTAAGACTGACCTTCAGTCACTTACTACTGTTGTTAGCTAGAGCAGCCTTGAGAAAGTTGTTCTGCATTTACCATTATTAGTCTCATTTTCTTGTGATTGCGATTTACTTTCTTTCCTTACCTTCTCTTACCGTTATTTTTCTTACTTACTTTTAATTTTAATTACCTTACCTTGTCTTTTAATTACCTTACCTTGCCTTTGATTATCTTATTACTTACCTTTGTCAATTTTCATATTTTCCTGGTTATTTGTCTATCTATTTGTATCTTAATTCTTTTTTTTTATTCAATGGAACAATCTATTGGTGGTCATTTTGAGCACGCCCTGAGTATCCCATCGCTGACCATGGCATAGTGTTTGGGGTGACGTATGCCTGTTATGTTAAATATAGGTTTATATGTTGAATGTTTATATTCTATTATTGCTTAGTTCTGGTTGGTTCAATTTATATTTGGCTTCTCGAAATTGTTCCAGTTATGTTATTATATGTATATATATTAATTACTTAATTTTCTTATTAGTTTTTTTTTTTTTAAAAACTTAATGTACTAATTTACTTTGGAAATTGGTGACATTTAAATTAGCTGGTGGTCAGTAATGTTTTGGCTTATCAATTTTTTTATGCGGTACCTTTGAAGATACTTTAATTTGCTATAGGTTAGCTGTAGGGTACACCCGTACGTCACATAAGTGCTTTGAATTACCTACCTCAATTAATTTATTATCGTCGGTTAACTTCCTCTAAGTTTCCCTCCTTTTGAAGGAGAGGGGGAGTTGTAACAGTTAGATTTTGCCAATTTTAAAATTTCATTTATATGCCGCATTTAGGGAAAAATTATGCTGTATTTTGCACTCATCGGTTTATTAATTCTGAATTTAATAATTCGCTTGAAATTGCCTCTTTTCTCAATGTAAAATTAACTATATTTTAAGTATAGGTTAGCTATATATTTGTATTCTTAGTCCGTGGTGACTATTTATTTTAGTTGATACGCGATGTATGTATCTTATTATTAAAACAACTTGGCTTGATTTGCATTATATTATCGTAAACAGCCAGCTAGTCGATTTATATTTCTAAAGAATTCTGTTAGCCTGCAAAAAAAAACGCTGCGTTTGACTTGTTGATCCGTAGTTTTTGTGACCTTCGTCTCAGAATAATAGAGATGGGCTAGGTATCGCGCGTTTTTCATTCTCGATTTAGATTTTTGAAGGTTTATTATTTCTGTTGGAGCATTTCCTAGTCTTTCTGGAAGAATGTAATTTTAGCTCACTATTCGTGGCTTCCGCCGTCATTTATCATGATAATGAGCGAGAATTAAGGCGTCTATTTTCTTAGAATTATTCCTTGTATCGAATCACTCGTCAAGTTTTCAGCCCATTACTACTTGTGTCGCCGTATTTAATTTAAGGCAAATTGACGGAAGACGGAACGTTAGAGAAGTCTTTTCGAATTTGCTCGCCTGGGGAACGTTTGCCAGTATAGCGAGAAACTGCACGTTTTAAGTATTGTGGTATAATACAACCCTTTTTGGTAGGGGATTTGCTGTGTGGTTTCTGTTTGTGTTTTAACACGACCGATTTTTCGGGCTCTATAAGCTGTACTAGGTAAGCATTTTCTCTGGATTCCTTTTTCTGTGGCCTATGAAGCACTTGACCGCCATGTTGCTAAATTTTTTTTTGTTTCCATTATTTATAGCGGCTTCCACGTTCGTCCCATAAGACCGAGACCGTCGAATCTCTAATACACCCTCAAGTCCGAGTGAGGTAAATATCGCTACCATTTTTGCCTAAATTAATGAAATTGATTGCTTACCTACCTTTTATTTTTTTTGTGCACATAACGTCATTTGCTTTTCCCATGTGTTATCTTATCTACTCCATTTTATCTGAGCCGAATTTTTATTTTAATGCAACTTTAATTTTGATCATATGGGGAAGTTTATATATTCTTTTAGGGGTGATTCATATCTATCTTTTTATATTCAAGTTGCCGGAACCTTAATATCTCTTTTATTTGCTTTATTGCGCTGTAAGTCCATGGGTTTTTTTTTGTCTGGGAAAATTTGTTTTATAAAAAAGATGTATTTATGCAAAGAGGGAGGGGGTCTATGATTTTTATTAAAGTAAGGGGGCGTCATTTAATGCGTACTGGATTATTTCAGGGTTCTTCTGCTGGGCAGAAGTTTACGGGATGAACCAATTTCTTCTGCTGGGCTAGAACTTCTTTTGCTGGGCCAGAACTTCTTCTGCTGGGCCAGGTTTACTTGACGAACCAATTTCTTCTGCTGCAATTTCTTCTGTGAAAGACCGGAAGCAGGTCCACAACCTTTTTGTTTCCCTGACGAAAGGCCTTAACTTGTGGTTCCCGCACTAGAGCCCATCGACAGAGTTCGACGACGGGATTTGGGTATAAGTTTGTGTCTTATGTTTACTCTTCGTTTAATTTTATTGATTTAAATCAAACATTGAATTGAGATAGCTCATTGATTTTAATTAATTTAATTTACATTTATTCACTGGTTTATCGGACCAGTTAATCTAATTGCTTTGATTTGTTTTCTCATTTTAAAAGATAAGCGCTGGCTGGATAACTTCATTCTTTTCATTCATTAGTCGGCAGATATAACTGCTCTGAATTTTATCTTTTCATCTGAACCAAGCTAACCATAGTTTTAATCTGATCCGGTGCTTTTATTAACTTCTCAAGTTTTTTTTTTTGATCTAATCATTGTGTTCGCTCATTGCGGCCTATTATCAGCATCAGTGCAGCTATTAGCGCACGCATACCTAGTTGTAAGAAGCTTAGTCTGCGCCAAGTGATCACTTTGATAAGTAGTGTTTAGTGCATTTAGTGATAAGGCATATAGAACTGAGGTTTTCCAACTGAATTGGTCTCTGTACGTACAATCTTCATATTGTACTCAGTTTATTTTATTAATTATTTTAAGTCATTTAACATTCTTTTGTCTACTCAATCACTTTTTTTTAATATAACCATTTCCTCCAGATAGATTGTTGCTGTGTTTGCAAAAAAAAAGAATTTAGTAGCAAATATAGTGTCCATTAAATTTTTAGATTGTGTTTCTTTGATAGAAGTTATAATTGCGCCATTGTTTTCGTTTTTTTTTGATAGTTCGAAATTAGGAACCGGTTAATTTTATGAGCGAATCTAGCCACTCGGTACAACACCTGCCGAGCTTTTTCCGTTTAGCTGGCTAGAACGGGTGGCGCTCAAACGACCCCACGACAGGGGCCGGGCTTTGTAACGCGACTCTCCGGGGCTAGGTTTAATTTTTTTAATTAATTGGGGAAAAAAAATTGGGGTTCAATCTTAAAAAAACGTGTTGCAATGTAATTAGAGCTTCTTCTTCACCTTATGCGAGTCCCATTGTGCTCGTCCACAAGAAAAATGGGGAGATGAGACTGACAGTAGATTATCGTGCCTTAAATAAACTTATGATTAAAGATAATTTCCCCACCCCCTTGATTGATGATCATCTCGATCAGTTAAGAAATAAGAACTATTTTTACAACTCTGGATTTGCAAAATGGTTTCCCATCATGTTCGAGTAGCTGAGTCTTCGATTGCTTATACTGCTTTTGTGACTTGTTTTGGTCAATTCGAGTATGTAAAAATGCCTATGGGTTTAACAAATTCGCCTAGAGTATTTCAGCGCTTTACTAATAAAATTTTTGAGCAACTTATAAGAGATAATAAAATTTTACTGTACCTTGATGATATTTTAATAGCCACTAGTGATATTGAAAGTCATTTTTAGATTTTGAAACAAGTCTTTATTCTGGCTAGACAGTATCAATTAAAACTTCGATTAGACAAGTGTTTCTTTTTATACACTGAGATTACTTACCTGGGTTATTTGATTAATGATCTCGGTATCAGGCCTAGTGTGGAGAATGTTGAATGTGTGTTGAACTATTCAATACCAAGGTCATGCAAAGAGGTACATAGATTTGTATGCTTAGCATCTTTTTTCAGGCGTTTCATCCCAAGCTGTTCAATAATTGCGAAACCTCTATATGATTCGATTAAAAAGAATGCAGAGTTTAAGTTCGCGGAAGAACAGTTTAAAGTTTTTGAAATGTTAAAACAGAAATTATCCTCCCAACCAATTTTGGCAATTTATTCTCCAAAGCTCGAAACTGAGTTACACTGTGACGCTAGTTCGATAGGATTTGGTATTATTACAAAGACAGGAAGATGGTATATTTAAGCCCGTATTTTACTTTAGCCACAAAACTTCCCCTGCAGAGTCGAAATACCATAGTTTTGAGCTCGAAACTCTATCTGGTCAGAAAAGGTCAGAATCATAGATAAAACTCGATTAATATGCGAGGAGCATGGTGACATAACCTCAAGAGAAAAGGAAAGAGAAATGGAAATTCTATACCTGAAGACCCTGGTAGGGGAAATGAAAAACAAGAACCAGGTTTTGGAGGAAAATAACACCCTTTTGAGGGAAAAAGTGTGTGATCTGGAAGAAAAGCTTCAGAAAATCAAATATGCTCAAAAAACTGGTAAACAAACAAAAACGAACAAGGCAAAAAAACATTCTGGCGATACCCATAAATCTAGTGATGGGCAATTGCCACAGATACCTAAGCAGAGGATCAACCGTTCTGCTGCTTCACCACCAACACCGAAATTGCGGGCCCTATCGCAAGCACATCCTGCCAATCAGCCAAGTCATCATGGGAATGACGTCATCGATTCTGCAATCGCGGTTTCATCTATCCAAGTCTCTGAAAGTCCCTTGAATGAACAACAAATAATGTCAAATAGCGTGACAGCCAACAACGAAGAAGAATGGAAAAAAGTTTCTTACAAGAAAAATAAACGGCCAACAATAAAAAATCGTCCTGAACCCCTAAAAGGCTCCAGCGATGACACCGAAGCTCTCAAAACAGCTCCAAGGATGGCATTTTTATTCCTCTCCGGGCTAGCTCCAGAGGTAACTATAGAAAAAGTTATCGAGTATCTGGCGGGCAAAAATTTAAAAGGATGCAGTTGCGAGAAAATGAAGACAAAAAAGAAAAGTATCGCAGTTCGTTTAAACTTGCCGTTCCACATCAGGACCGAGAACAATACCTGAACGCACACCTATGGCCTAAAGGGACCATAGTGAACCATTTTTTAAATGTTCAACGCCAGAGAGAGGTGAACAACCAAAAGCCTCAGTTTCGCCCGGACCTGAGGTGGAAAGCACAAGAAAACGTGTAAAGATCCTGCATGTAAATGTGAGGTCGTTAAGAAATAAAGTGTTGCAGCTGGAGGCATTTATCATTGATAAAAACATAGACATACTGTGCGTTACAGAGCATTGGATGTTGGAATCTGAAATTTGCATATTTCGGATTGATGGATACAGAACTGTGGGATATTCGGCTAGAAAGGATTCGTTAGGAGGTGGTACGGCAATATATGTTCGAAGTAGCTTAGAGACAGAGAGTAAGACCTTTTCTGAGAATTATAATGTGGAAAAATGTATAGAATATTCGTGTGTTTTTGTCAAAGATTTTAATATGTATGTTTTAACTATGTATAGATCCCCGTCGGGTCTCTTTGACACGTTCTTGGCGGGAGTGGAGAGCATATTTGATGCACTGGGTACCGACAGGTTAATTGTTTTGGCTGGCGACTTTAATGTCCATTTTGGCACTGCTGAGGTTAGTGCAGCTCAGTTGTGTGACACCTTGTTAGGCTTTGGTATGATACAAACAATACATGAGGCAACCAGGGACGTGGCTTGCTTGGACAACATCTTCGTGAGTGCTGACGCAGATGTCCTTTGCACCGGAGTGGTAGATCTTAACATCTCTGATCACATGGGTCAGACAGTTGAATTTTCAGTATGTCTCCAGGAGAAAGGATTCACACTAGACAATAAAGTATGTAGACCAATAACTCAAAGAGGTTTATTTATGTTTTATAATATAGTAGCAGAGGTTTCCTGGGATTTCGTATCGGCAGCTAATCTTCTTAATATTGACAACAAATTTGATAGGTTCATGGATGTCCTGGAACAAGCCTTTCTGAGATCTTTTCCAGAGAAAAAATATGTTGTGCGTTCAGATCAATCAAACAACATTAGTTGGTTCAACGATGAACTAAGGGCTATGAGGGAACAATTACAGTTGCTTGGTGAGTTTAGTTTACAGTATAATGACTTCAATATCAAACATCAATATATCCAATATAAAAGGCATACCGTGTTAAAAAGTGCGTTGGTAGTACCTTTGTTTAAAAAGGGAAATCATGATTTGCCAGAAAACTATCGCCCAATATCACTACTTCCAATTATATCCAAAATATTGGAAAAATGTATGACGAGACAAATTGTGCAATTTTTTGGAACAAATGATTTATTTACCAAATGTCAGTTTGGGTTTAGAAAGGATAAAAACACAGTTCTGGGCATCCTTGATCTAGTTTCGGATATCCTTGATTCATTTCATGACCTTCAGTATAACACAGTTCTGTTCTGTGACCTTAGTAAGGCCTTTGATTGTGTTGACCATGGAATTCTCCTTCGGAAGCTTAGGGCATATAGGTTTTGTCCTGAAAGTCTTAACTTGTTGAAGTCCTATTTGGAGGGTAGGTGTCAGGCTGTACGGTATTCAGGGGTGACATCGGCAAAGCGTGAAATTACTATTAGAGTTCCCCAAGGTTCTGTCTTGGGCCCCATACTATTTCTAATATACGTTAATGATCTACCAAAGACTGATCCTATATCTAAGTATACACTCTTTGCTGATGACACATAGGTGTCTGTCGGCGCTAGTACACTGGAGGCTTCCCTGGAGAGTTCTGTGGTTGCGCAGGCGAGGGCTGAGGAGTGGTTTCACTGTAATAGACTGTTGCTGAATAAGGATAAGACTAAGAGAGTGGTTTTCTCGATGGGAGATTTAGGAACGGTCAACTCTCATGTTGACAAGACTAAGTTCCTCGGAGTTTATGTAGACCCTCGGTTGCAGTGGGACGATCATGTCAATTATGTCTCATCAAAACTGACAAAAGCTCTCTATTTGCTTCGGAGCCTGAGAGACAATGTCTCCCTGGTTGTGCTAAAAACAGCATATTTTTCTATCTTCCATTGCCATCTTTGCTATGCAATGCTTGCATGGGGTCATGCTGCTGCTGGTATCCGGCGACTTTTTGGCTTACAGCGAAGAGCAGTTAGATTGATGAGCAGATTAGGTTTCAGAGAAGACTGCAGAGAGGCTTATAGGGGGCTCAGAGTACTTACTGTGCCTTCCATATATATCTTGGAGAATCTTCTATATGTCAGGAAGAACATGGGTTTGTTTCTTGCTCACGAGGACGAGCATGGTCATTTAACCAGAAATAGAGGTAACATCATGCCCATCTACTGGCGCTTAAGGAGGTGTCAGAGCGGCCCTGGTTACTGGGCGATAAAAATTTTTAATGTTCTTCCCGTGGAGATTAAGACATTGCCGTTGTTAAATTTTAAAACAAAAATTAAAGAAATCCTAATATTGCACAGTTTTTATTCTTTTGATGAATTTTTAAATTGTGATTTTAACTAGTGTTGTGTTTTTATTTTAGTATATAAGTAAATATGTCTATATTGTTTTTAAAATTTTACTTTCTTACTACTGTGTTGGCAATTTGAGGCCAGGCACGTAATGTTTTGAAATATTTGTATTCTTACCATTATTATTTATTGACGTGTGTAAATTACTATGTAATATTGACATGAATAAATTTATGATTATGATTATGATTATGATCTGTAATTTATGCCATAAAGAGATTGCATATCTATTTATCTGGCATTCATTTTAAAATTATAACTGATTGTTAAAGTTTTCAGTTAATTTTGAACCGACAAAACATAAACCCAAGAATTGCAAGACGGCCTTTGTTTTTGCAAAACTATGATTATGTAGTAGAACATCGCCCTGGAAAGAAAATGGCTCATGTTCACGCCCTTAGCAGGTGCTTAAATATTTTTGTATTGGAGGGAAACACTTTTGAACAGACTTTATCAATTAAACAATCCCAAGACAATGACATCTGTAAAATTCGAGATCGCCTAAGTGAGGTTGAGGATAAATTATTTCAGATGCGAGATGGTTTAGTATATCGAAAAACTCAGAAAGGTAAACTTTTGTTTTATGTCCCTAGTCAGATAAAAAATAATGTTATACAAACGTGTCATGATGACTTAGGTCATGTAGGATTTCATAAAGTTGTATCTAATTTAAGTAAAGTTTACTGGTTTCCAGGACAGCATGAAAAAGTTAAGAAATATATTGTAATTGTCTCAAGTGCACTGAATATTCATCTCTTAGTGGAAAACCGGAAGGATACCTCCAGAGCATTCCAAAAGGAAATCTTCCATTTCAAACCATTTATGTGGATCATTATGGGCCCTTTGGGAAAGATTTTAAGTATATACTTTCAGTTGTAGATGCTTTTCCTAAGTTTATCAAGCTTTATGCTTGCAAAACAACGAAATCAGATGAATCTATTCGTCATTTAAAGTTGTATTTCCACACGTACAGTAAACCTCATCGTTTAGTCTCAGACCGAGGAACCACGTTTACAGCCAATTTGTTTAAGGAATTTCTAGAGCAAGAGTGTGTTAAACATGTTTTAATCGCTACAGGCACGCCTCGCGCAAATGGCCAGGTCGAGCGATTTAATCAACTCCTTCAAAATGCGATAGGTATTTACATGATGTTCAATTTACAATAAATAATACCGTATGTCGTTCTACTGGGGATACACCTAGTAAACTATTATTTGGTATAGATCAAGTTGGAAAGGTTAACGATATCATTAGACTTATTTTAGATTCTTATTCTGATGTGGACCGAGATCTAGATAATATTCGTGAACAGGCTGACAATAACATAAATAGACTTCCCAATATAATAAACAGTGTTATAATAAAAGTCATAAGACCTCTATCTAGAAAGTATAATATAGGTGATTTTGTTGTAATTAGAAATGTTGATTGTACTCCAGGAACAAATAAGAAACTGATTCCAAAGTTTAAAGGGCCTTATGTTGTAAAAAAAATTCTGGATAATGACATAGAGGGTTTTCAGGTTACTCAAATTCCATATTCAGGAATTGTTGGCCCCGACCAAATGAAACCTTATTTTTAACAAATTCTTCTATTCAATTTAAGTACTTATTTCTTATTTTTATTTTATAATATTACATGTATTTCCAACAGGGTTTTGATATCTATTTAGAGGTGTATTCATAGTTATGGCCTAAACTAGAGATTTAACTGGTAGTCATTGAAAACGTGTTTGATTATCTTTATGTACTTATGTTTTAAGAGAAATAGCTCCTTATGTTTTTAGCTCTGATGTGGGTACCCAATTAAGATGTTCTTTATGATGTATCTTATGCTTATGTAACTTTGAAATTATGTGTATAGGAATCTTATGTATTATGACTTATGATAAAACTTATGTTGAACTTAGCCTTATGTTATCTTATAAACTGAAGAGTTATGTTAGCTAATTTGTATTGAGTGTGACAGGTGAATATCTCATGTATTGTCCGAGGTCGGCCAATTGTCAGGATGACCGAGCTGTAGTATTTAATGCTAAATTCAGATTTAGAAAAAACAGTTTTATTTACTATTTACTGGTGGCAACATTGCCAGGGTGGTATGACTGAAACGTCAATCTTTGATTTTGGCGGAAAACTGGCCTGACAGAAGAGAAAAAGACGCAGACTTCGAACTTCGGCTCCAGATTAGATTAGGTCATATTTTTAGTCCTTATGGAAATTATGTTCTCTTAAGTGAAATAAATGTGTTATTCGTTGATTCATGTCTGCTTTGGTTTATCTCACTACACTTTTTTAGTTTATATTGCCATTGGCAGAGTTTACAATAATTAGGCATTCAATTGTTAAAAATGTGAAATTTTGGTATGTATTGGCTGGGCCAAAGTGGAAACCCATATTTCTGAGTGCAGTAGAAAAATGTTGACACCCATTCCTAGGGGTAATATCTTATACCTACACAATTTAGTAAGAATAAGTCAACGTTTAAAAAACATTATTTAAATAGACCAACATTTCAAATAAATCATATTTTAGATCTTTAAATTCAGCAAAATAATCTATATATGTATTTGGTTTTAAATACTAATAGGGTATGAAGTTGTCTGTTATTTTAACAAAATTAAATTAATATTTATTGTCTATCCAAATTACATTCAATTTCGTAAACTAATTTCATGATTTCAAGCTCCAATTTAGTCCGTTCCCTATATGGCATTCTTTTCAGGTTTTGCCCCTATCGCATTAGGAACCCATCAACCCCATCTGTTGGTTTGTTGGTATCCCTCAAAATTGAGGCGATTTCATTTGGCTCTTCTTTCCTTCCTATAACAAAACAATAAAAATGTTTAACAAAAAGATATATTTACATTGCTAAAAAGTGTGACTTTCTCCATTTAAAATTTTTGAGTTTGGGGCTGAGTCGAGGACTAAAACAAATGAACATTTAGCAAAAATACATACTTTTGCCTGGATCAGCTCTTGGTGAATCCTCTGAAGATGCTCGTTTGGCAGTTCTAGCAGTAAATGAATTTGAGCCATCAGAAAGTGTTGGAGACAACAACCAACGACTTGTTGAGCAACTAGCGATTGGAGGTAGAGAGAATATGTCATTTCTTTCTGCCATACATGCATCACTAAAGGCAACTGAAGATATTGCCCTAAAAAAAGAATTGATTGTTGATAAAAATGTTTTGAATCAAATAGAAATATTTATAAAACAACCCTTTTCTAGGACCTACATAGGTATTTACTCTTATATCATTACGAACTATGTTGCTGTGACAATATAAATGTGTTTAAATGGTAGACTGTTATCGCATAGTCACTAGAAAATGTGAACAATCTCAAAACAATAAATATGAGGGAATTAATAAGTTTTACTTACTGTTTGTCATGAATCCCATCATCTACAAATCGCATAATTTCGTAATAACTAAATCCTGGATCAGGATCTGACCCACAGGCCTATACTTCGTCATTCGTTTCTTCACTCTATTGTATCTGTCTCTCAGGTATTTCCATTTTTTTTTGGATATCCTCCAAACTCATCTTCCGCCTTAGTAAATTAAAAATCTCCAACCACAGAGCTGCTTTTTTTGGTGCCGTTCTCTGCGATAAAGTTAAACTTGAATTATATAGAGGTAGCCTATCCTGAACTAATTTTGTCAATGTTTTCTCCAATGTTTCTCCAGATGCTTCTGTTAGATCAGGTTTACCTACTACTGCATGGCCTGAGGCATGGGCTTGCTGTTTTCGCACTAATAAAAGTAAACATTTTGAAATAAGCAGTGTACATGTGAAATAAAAAATGCTAGATAATGGTAACAATTTATGGTATTAGGGAATTATTGAAATCCGGCTATATCAGGCAGTGCCTACTTAGCACCGACCCTTTAAAGTGCCGTGCCCGGCCTTATTAGAGCTCGCGAATAGGGTTATTGAACGCAGTCAGCTGTGCTGTGATGTGGCTAACCCAAACTAACCTAAATAAAAATGTTTTGTTTTTATTTGTTGGTCCAGTTATTTTTTAGTGTTATATCTATGGGCCCAGTGATCCATTCCCAGTGCAAATTTTTAATTTTTACCATATTGGAAGCGGACGGGCAAGATGAAGATATAGAGTTTATTATTCTAGATCATGTGTTGAGAAATGAAAATGATGAAAGGCTGGGCCCCCCCTTTTGCTCAATTTTACGGACGAAGAAGTGATAAGCAATTTTAGATTTCAAAGAGAACACCTGCCAAGGCTTGAAAATGCATTCAACATTCCCGATGATATTGAGACACATGCGGGTGATCATATTGAAGATAAGATTATAGTATAACGGTTGCTACTATAGAAGTATAACTAACCAG
>JAEQML010077135.1:0-13026 GCA_016904865.1 Pissodes strobi
CCTCTGTCCGGTCTGGAGGCGGCCGAGGGGCGCGCGACGGCGACACTGTGCCCCTTGCACTCGACTCTTGGACAAAATTAAAATCTATTCACAAAAAATAACATCTATGAAGAGCATAGATATAAATGATCCCACGGCAGCATCCGGCTGTCCCCGGCGTGAATGGGTATGGATATATGAAAGACACAGACTACGCTGTCTAGGACGTCCGGTTCTTCCTCGGGGAGAAAAACGATCACTAAACGTTTGCCACGTGTCGCCCTATGGCGTATGTCAATGACGACAGGTGTCAAAATGGTTGATATTTTCGAATTACCTTATGGCCGGTTGCACCACATATACCTTAAGCAAAGAATAGTAGGGCGGTCCTTAAAATTTAAGGAAGCATTAAATTTGAATGCATGCCAACAAGCAACGTATGATGCTTATAGACAAAACGGAAATAATCTTTATAGCGGACAAGCGGCCGAATAGGGTTGCCAGATTTTTTTTAATATTAAAGGACAAACGATAAGAAATACGGGATATTGCTAATTTACCCGGGACAAATGAAACATGATAAATATTATACTTTTAATCGAAACCAAAACTACAAATTACATTGTATACATATAGCAAAAACCAAATGAGTCGTATTTTTATTGGTTTTGTCATTTTTGTTGTACATTGCCGAAATACAGCTGTCCCGGCGGGACAGTTTAATTTATGGGAAACATTTACGAGAAATACGGGACGTCTGGGAACCCTACGGCCGAACCAAGCTTGCATATCAGAAACACCTGGTGGCAATCCTCGATAGAAATTTAAGGATCGAAGGGAAAGCAAACAAAATGATCAATGTGCTATGCTGAGAAATGCCAAAAGTGGGAGGCACCAAAGTCAAATAAAAGGCGGCTGTTAGCAACTGCCGTGTTATACGCAGTAAAGCAAAAGGACGCTTAAATATGAACACCATCTGGCAGATACTTTGAAAAATCAGCAGAAAAGTGGCTACTGCAATATCCACCGCACATAAAACAGTCTACAAAACGGCTGTCGATGTAATAGCGGCGCGGCCCTTCTATCTATATAGACCTTTTGATCCAGAATCGAGTGCGCATTGACACTAACGGACAGAAAATATGGAAGCAAGCAAGAGAAGCTATAAAACGGGCATAGCAAGAAAAATGGGAGGAATAAAATGGTTGGGGGGAGATGGAGGAATAACACTTAATCCAAGCTATAACAGGATATGGGATATATAGAACATTAATGAAACAAATATGTAAACGGGAGACGGACGAATGCTGGTACTGCTGTAACGAATTAGTGCGCCACACGTTGGTTGTGCCACTTTGTGATGAATTGAACAGTTGGGCGTCAGTTATAATGAAATACTAGCTCAATTTCTGAGGATAAATTTAGTTGAACACTAATTTGTAGCGAAAGTTAAGTTATTTAATCTAATTAAGTATGAGATTCGTTATCCCTGAGGGGGTGAGTTGTCTCCTCTATTAATTATATTTTGGGCGCCAGAGTTGCGAGATGCAATGCAAACTGAGCATAAACACTTAAAGATCAATAACTATAAAGATAAGAATATCAAAAATTTGCCCTTATAATTCGCGTTTTACAGATCTCGATCTTGCAATAAAGTAAACAAAGTATTTTTTAAAACAATAATGTATTAATTTTATAATTAATTTACAAATGTGAGCAGCCCCATCTCCAGGGGTGAGGCGGCGAGGCAACCGCCTCGGGCGGCCGATTTTTAGGGGCGGCCGTTTTTATTTTTTCTATAATGTTTTAATATGTTTGTATGTAACACGGTAAGCACTCTCGCAATAATTTTTTCGCATCTACTGAAATGTTTAATCCAAAAACCCGTACGAAAAACAAAATTAGGCAAATTATTTACAAATTTAATGCCACCCGCGGCGGTCTTTTAAAATAATTTTCTAATGAACCTAAGTCTTGAACCAAATAAGGTTGGCTTTAGTTTAAATAAGTGGGGACACGAAAAAGTATATATAATGTATTATTTCATAGTTAACTCGCTAGTTAATATGTAAATTTAAAAAAAATATATTAAAATTTTCCTAATTTCGTTCGGTACCTTTTTATACAAATAAATAGTATCGTTATTTGGTATTCAGCTAAAACAGTGGAAGCAAGTGAGCTAAGGCTCTAGGGCGCCGCCCTCCCTACTTCTATAATTAAAAATTTAAAGTAGTTTTTGACAAAGATTTTGTTAATCGTAGCAAAAAAAGGGAAAATGTATGTAACGAAACCTATTTTTTTTTTAATGAAATATTTTCTCTCTTGCTGGCACTACAACTCCGCGTGAGTCTTGGCCGCATCCACTATTGCCCTCCAGTTCTGTTTATCTTGTGCTTCCATTTCGTATTGTGTTATACCCATTTTTCTCAAAACCTCCGTAACTGCGTCCTTGCATCTCCTCCTAGGCCGGCCAACAGATCTTCTTCCCTCTGGCCTTTCATGATATATGATGTTCAAAAGTCTTTGGTCATCACTTCTAAGAACATGTCCCGCCCATCTAAGTCGACTAGACTTGATCCACCTTACTATATTTTCCATGCCGTATAGTTCTTTCAGCTCGTTCTTTTTTTGGCGTCTCCACTCTCCTGTTATACTGTCCCTGCATGGTCCATATATTGCTCTTAATATTTTTCTTTCGAAGATTAACAGCTTATCGATTTCGCGTTTGTTTAGGATCCATGTCTCGCTACGATATAGTGTAACAGGTCGTATTAAGATCTTATACATCTTTACCTTAGTTCCTCTTGTAAGTAGTTTGGATCTAGAGAATGTAGATAGTGCATAAATGGCTCTGTTTCCCGATGCGATACGAGTAGCTACGTCTTTCTCATTTCTGTTGTCGCCTGTTATTGTTGCTCCTAAATATTTGAACTATTTTACGACTTCAAAATTGTAATCATTAATATTTATATTTTGTCTTATCCTTTACCTCGGATTCTTAGAGGTTAACATGTATTTAGTTTGGCCTCATTGAACATTAAATCCCATTTTTTGAGCTTGAGTTTCAAAAGAAGGGAACACATCCTTAACATCCCTGGTATTACGCGCAACAGAACTATGTCATCGGCAAAAGCTATCACGAGTTTTGCGTCATCCATAGCGAAACCCAGTGTTAGTTGCAGGGAGACTTTTTTCATGACCCAGTCCAGCGCAAGGTTAAAAAGTAAAGAAGATATAGGGTCTCCCTGCCGCAGGCCTGTGCAGATATGAAATGTTTCTGACGAAGCATTCCCAACTCGCACCTTTGCTTTCGAGTTTTCAACGCACATTCTGCTTATGTTTATTAACTTTAATGGTATTCCCATTTCCCTTATTGCATACCAGAACTGATCCCGGTTGATCGAGTCGTACGCCTGTTGAAAATCCACAAATATTTGATGTATATCTTTATTGTGCTCCCAACATTTCTCAATGATCTGGCGGACTATAAAAATGTGGTCTATAATGAACCTGCCTGGTCGAAAACCGCACTGATAATCGCCCAGTATTTCCTCAGCATATGGTATTAGCTTTTGCACTAGGATCAACGGTACTATGTTATAAGCGGCGTTTACTAAGGATATACCTCTATAATTCCGACAGTCCGCTTTCCTTCCCTTTTTATGGATGGGTATTATTATGCTGCTGTTCCATTCGCCTGGCATCTTTTCATGGTTCCATATGTTCGTTAAGATATGGTGTATCTGTTGGTTTAACGCATTTCCGCCGTTCTTTAGAAGTTCCGCATTTATTTCGTCTTCACCTGGGAATTTGTGATTCTTTAACTTGCTGATGGCCCTTTTGACTTCCACTAGTGAAGATGGTTCCAAATCCAGGCTCTGCCGTATAAAAACATGCGTTTTGGTAATTTTTTATCTATCTGTCTGTTAAGCATTTTGGAAAAATACTGCCTCCATCTTTGTATTATATTATCCTCTGAGGTCAGCAGTCTTCTAGTATCATCTTCTACAAAATTAAAGCTTGTCCCGTCTATTCCGCTCTTATTCCTCTATAGAATTCCCTTGCTTGATTGTTGGCATCGTTTTCCTCTACTTTTCTCACTTTTTCTTCCAGATGTTCCTTCTTTTTCATTCTTAGTAGTTTTCTGGCATTGGCACGTGCTGTAGTAAAAGCATCTTTGTTTTCGTTCGTGGGGTTTTCCAGAAAGGTTATTCCCTTTCTGGTTTTTTCGTCCAATATGCTTTCACACTCTTGGTCGTACCATCCAATTATGCGACTTCCTGTTGTTGTTCCTAGAGTTTCATTAGCCGCTTCCCTTACTATTGTTTTTACTTCTTTCCATTCTTCTTCCACGCTTTCTACAGTAATTTCATTTTGTAGCATTTGCATTTTACTCTTGATTGCTCTTGATGCTTCCACCATTTCAAGTGTTTTAAACTTATTTATATCCCATTTCTTTCTTTTTCCTTCGTGTTTGGTCCCTTGGTGGAGAGTTTCTCTTTTAGTTTAGATCTTACCAAAAAATGATCTGAGTCGCTATCCGCCCCCGCATACTTCTAACATCTTCTATATTACTAGAAAAAGTCCATCTATTAAGATATGGTTTATTAGGTTTCGTGTCACTCCATCGTTTGATACCCATGTTATTTTGTGGATGTTCTTTCTTTGAAACTGAATGCTTTTGAGGGATATGTTACTTGCAATTGCAAATTCTGGTAATCTGTTACTTTTATCGCTTGACACGTCATGAAGGCTATGTCTTCCACTACATGCCTTAGGTGGTCTTGTTTTACTAATTGGGCATTGAGGTCGCCCATTACGATTTTTATATCGTTTCTAGGCGCTGCTTGATATTCCTGTTCTAATAGCTCGTAGAATTCTTCTTTTTTTTATTCGTTCGCTTCATTCGTTGGGGCGTGTACTGAGAACAGGGCCAAATTGTGCCACCTGCCTTTTACTCTAAGTATGCACATTCTGTTATGTACCGGTTCAAAGGCTAAGATAGCTGTTCGATACTTCCCGCTAACAACAAAACCACATCCGAATTCGTGTAAATTTTCGGAACCTGACCAAAACACTAGCGAGTTCTGTATTTGATTACTGCCGGTGCCTGTCCACCTGATCTCTTGTACGGCTGTGATGTCTATCCTATACTGTTCCAATTGCTTAATTGCTCTTGTTGCTATGCTTGGTCTATGCCAACTTAAAACATTCCATATGCCCAGTAGAATATCCTTATTTCGTTGCTTGGGTCGATTGTCCTGGTTATCCGTCCATTTCCGAGGCAATAGTGTCTGATTCGTAGCGTGAAACTTTTTCTATATGCAGGTTGCTGGCCTACAGTAAAATGAAATATTTTTGCTGGGCGAATTTCTAATTCATCATTTTAGGTCGTTTGATCTTGGCAATTGTAAAAATGTTCGCATTTTGCCACCTCCGGCGCCCTACCACGAGTATATATAAATGTTTCGATTTTGCGCCTCCTGAGCAGCACTGCCTCTTTAACAGGTCACGAGCCACTACTGTTCTAGAACGGACAAAAGTTCATTAATTGGTCTGTTGTAAGGGGCGGCCAAATCCTGCTCGCCTCGGGCGGCCTAAACCCTGGAGACGGGGCTGATATGAGTAATCACTTTTTAAAAAAAATTGAAATCTATATAATCAGATGTAATATAATTTATGAAATTGTTTGAAATACAGTTTTTTCTTTTGAATAAATTGACTAGCAATGAGAATTTAAACTAATGTAAAAGATTAAAAAAATTGAATGAATAAGTAAGACGATTACAGTAGGCTTTACAAATTTATTTCTCTTCTAATTGGCTAATACTTAGCTTGTTCAACTATCCCGTAACCATGCACCCGTATTGGGACTTCTACTGGAACCTGCTTCGGCCTATTCCCAAGTTCAATAATTATAAAAATTCTTTAATAGAAATTGCTTTATAATCTTCATTATACATATAACAAATAATTTAATTTTATTCGTACGCATTTCTATTTACAATAGTAATTTTTTATTTCATTTTCAATTAATGCAATAATTTTTCATAAAATCGCTTGATTTTTCTAGTAGGTTCCTCTTTTTCAAACTAGTTTGGCCACTTTTTGCGAGTAAAAGTTGTTATTTTGTTATTAATCGGGAGTCTTTAGATTTTTCATGTGGCAACACTGGTTCTGACCCATTTTCATTTTAAAGCGTCACCGGCACCGGCTGCCCGGCGTAAACTGTTGTTTATTCTCTATAAAATTTGATTTCGGCTTGTGAATTTGTGAAATATAATAAATCTCTGATAGTTTGTATTACTTGTGGATGATCTAGGACTTAAAGGTTGGCCGAGTATCTGCACCCTCTACCGGTCTGCTATAGCGACGTGGACGGATACCTGATGCTTGACAAGCCCGATGTTTTTTCCAGCCAATTCGGGAATTTTGTGTACATAGAAGAGAAAATAACCTAATTTTAGACCGATGTATATCGCTAATTAAAAAATTATTCAGGGAAATATCCTGTGGACCTCAGTTAGACGATTTCACAGGAGGAAGTAATTAACAATTTGAAAATTTACTGGTTAAAGCAGGTATAATCAAAAACTTAAATTACAATTTTAAGTTGAGCAAAACTACAGTTAAGCAAAGTTATAAATATCTACTGTTACTCAAGATATTCTTTTTCTTTACTTTAAGACATGAAATTCAAAAGAAATTATGACTGAAATTTAAAATTCAGAAGAAAATGATGGAACTACGTTCCAAACAGTGGCTCTCGGCAAATTTAAATAAAAGATAACTTGAATTTAATGATAGATAGAAAAATAGAGGTACAACCTCTCTATAAACGAGTCTTATAACTCAAAATAAGTAATTTCTATTACTCTTCTATATGGCCCTTGGCACATAAACGATAATTGAGTGTAATTACACCTCAATTAATTAAAGATAAAGACAAGGTAATCACTATCTCGCATTGAGATATGAATTAAGATAAAAGATTAAGAAAAGAAACCAGGTAAATGTACACATGTGAGCTCAACCTCTCATAAATGCGAATTAACGTCGATACATCAGTGTTGAGCCCCGACAGGACAAGTGCTAATAATTATACGCTTGATGTTACAAATAAACTGAAATATTAATGAAATAAGCCTGAAAAGAAAAAATATTAAACCAGCAATATTAGGAGGGAAAATTCTCTGCTGAAAATTCAATTTACTACCTTCACAGGAATATATAGAATCCAAGATTTTCCCAAATAATCAATACTGTTCAATTTAAAGGGAAATACGTAAAACAATGTGCGTGACCGCTAAACGATGAAATAATTACGTTCTCTGTAAATTTGGATTAAACCTCTATCAAATTACATGAATTTGACCAATGAGAGACGAAATTATTCACCAATAAATCGGTATTTTTACCGAACGGTCACTAAAAAAAATTAAGATGATTGAAGTTGTAAGTTAATCGAAAGTGTAATATAAAATGCTAATTTCTTGCTTAAGCAGAATATGATTAAGTGAATCAGAAACAATTATTAATTATGTATTTAAAAAATTAAAAAATTAGCGAAATATATAAAAAGATGAATTAAATATTTCAAGATCAAAAATTAGCACTTACCCAGTCAGGCGTCATCAACAAGATAAACCTTTCAAAATTCAAGACGTTCAACAAATTCTGATTTTCGATGTTCTCATTGGATAATTTAGATCATATGACCACTACTATGGGTCATGCGGCGTCAAATCAAAGAAATAAACAATATATACTAAATATAGTAATCCGTATTAAATTAAATGCATAAATGGTAGGTATTAAATAGCGAACTACGCTTTCCAATTACCCACTACATGAGATAAGCCCATCCCCAAATAGATGTCACTATTCAATAAAGAAATCTACAGCGACACCAATCCGCAAATTGTAGGTATAAACCAGCGTACCTGTTCTTCTTAAATAATTAGTTGCACGAAATATACCCATTCACGAATAGATGTCACTGGTGATTCATATACCAAACATCGAAAATCACTGGTAATAAAACTGAATTCAGTGGAGCTGAATAAACTTATATTTCATTACACTGCAACTAACAGGGTACATCGGAACATACACTATTCCTCTGTGAAAGATTTGAATGATCAGAATCAAGTAGAATTCGAAAGTTAAAATAGACATGCTCAGGAGTATAATAATAGAAAATGTAACGAATATAAGAGAATAGAACAAACTATAATAATAAATATATTTTATTGCCAAGAAAATCACAAAGGGGAGACAAAATAACGTCATGAGAGAAATCAATGCTAACAGAGTTCACAGGCAATTTAGACTATCCTAAAAAAAATACGCATTATTAACAGCAAAGTACGATTAAATATATCCCATACACAATGTAGGTATGACTCAATAATCACAGCTAAAGTTCTAACGGAGGTACAATACTGAATACATAATCACCAAGAGATAAAACACATAAGCAAAATTTACCAAAACACTCAGTTCACACCAAGATCAAACATGTGTTCCAAATCCTACCGACTGCCCCAATTTTGTTGGATATATTTTCATAAAATCTTCTTAAACACTTTTATTGACAAAATAAATTGTATTATATTTGATTTTATACAGAGGTGAAAAAGTAGCTCGTACTGTGGACTACTGCTTGCCAACTAATGCTAATCACTGAATAGTTCGCGGTATGCAGGGGCTATATAACATTTATTTAAATTTTACACAATTATTACTTTTTGCTGTGTGTCTTAAAGTGGATTTTTAGAGATCGTTTCCACTTTGTCTTATATGAACAATTTAAACAATGAAACCACTGGATTTGCTCAGCAGGCATATGAATTAAAGCATGCGATTTCAAACTATATTTGTTGATTGTCTTATAGGGACATTCTGGACATTTATGCCAAACTTTTGCGTCTTCGCCTTGATGCCTAATCTGGTGCTTTATAAAACAATTCTTTTGAAGGGTTCTATATGAACAATCCGAACACTGCAACCATTCCAATCTATGTTGATCGGCAGTTTTATGCGTATTTAAGTGGATTATTAGAGATGATTTGCGCTTTGTTTTAAACGAACAATCTACACAGCGAAACCACTCTATTTGATCAGCAGGCTTATGAATTACGGTATGTGCTGATAAATGACTTTTCATTACTGTTTTATAAGGACACTCTGGACATTTATGCCAACCTTTTGCATCGTCACCTTGATGCCTAATCTGGTGTTTCTTAAAAGAATCTTTTAGAAGAGTTCTATAAGAACAATCCGAACACTGCAACCATTCCAAACTATGTTGATCGGCAGTTCTATGTGTATTTAAATGCCGTTTTAGATAATATTTGTCCCTAGCTCTAAATGAACAATGTAAACAACGAAACCACTCGATTTGATCAACAGACTTATGCATCATGGCATGCGTTGACAAATTCCTTTTGCTCGTTGTTTTATAGGGACAGTCCGGACATTTATGCCAACCATCTGCGTCGTCATTTTGATGCTTAATCTGGTGTCTTTTAAAATAACACTTTCGAAAGGTTCTATAAGAACAATCCGAACACCGTAACCAATCCGAACTATGTTCATCGGCAGCTTTATGTGTGCTTAAATGGACTTTTAAAGATTTGTTGTGCTTTGTTTTAAACGAACATTCTAAACAGTGAAACCACTCAATTTGATCAGCAGGCTTATGGATTATGGTATGCACTGACAAACTTCTTTTGTTCGTGGTTTTGTAGGGACAGTCTGGACATTGATGCCAAACTTTTGTATCTTCGCCTTGATGCCTAATCTGGTGCTTCTTTAAATAATTCCTTTGAAGTGTTTTATATGAACAATCAGAACACCGCAACCAGTCTAAACTATGTTCATCGGCAGTTTTATGTGTATTTAAATGAAGTTTTAAAGATGGTTTATACTTTGTTTTAAATGAACAATCAGCACAGTGAAACCACTGGATTCGATCAGCAGACTTCTGACCTATGGTATGCGTTGATACATAACTTTTCCTTATTGTTTCATAGTGACGTTTATGGCGAGCTTCTATGCCTTTGCATTGACGCCTAATCTGACTCTGGGCCAAGGCATGTTGTTTAATATTACTTTTCGTGTCAGTATTATAAGAACTTCCAGTATATGTATGCAGAGTAACTAGATCCTCAGGTTTATGGACAAGTTCGTAGTTTAACCTGAAAAAAGAAAAACAACTTTAAAAACCTATGTCAGGGTTCAGACTTAAAACTACCTAAAATTCCATGACTATTCCAGGTTTTCCAGAACCAAATCTTTAATTTTCCAGATACCTCTAAATCTTACGATACCTGCCTGCACTTTAAGTATTTCCGTTTATTTTTTAATTGCTACTCTTAGATGGAGACTAAGGAACAAAACATGGTTCAAAACTTGATTTTTTTTTAATTAAAACTAGTAAGCAATTGTACGTTTAATTAAAAAATCTCCTACAAAGTGAGGTAACCCGCCTATTTAAAATATTATTTCATTAGACCTTATACATTCAATTTTGGAACACCCTAAAAAAAGAAAAAGAGAAAAACAAATCATAAATTGAAGTCGGGTTTTGCGAGGCTTTTTCGGGGGGGACCGAAAGGGTATTACTCGAGAACGAGGAGAGATAGTGTACGGTTTATTTTTGGTGAATTGTTTTGCTTCTGTGTTGTAACATGTCATTACAGATCAGTAATATGAAATTTCTAATATTGTTATTAAGGGGATTCATCAGCAGTATTTTTTTTGTTCCCGATTTTCTTCGTTAATATGCATAATAAAGAAAATTAGCCAAGTATAAAACTCGCTTAGAATTACTGAATCTAGGGCAGTACAGTGATAAAAAATTTAATTTCTTAATTTTAGCTTTTAATATATTAGGAGAAAAAAATAATAGAAAAAATAAGTCTGTACGACCCTAGTGGATCATAATCTAGACATATTGATAAAAGAAAAAAAAATTTCCATCAAATAGTTTGTCCATAATCCTGGAATAAAGATTTTGAGACAAAATCGCTGATTCGACACGCCCCCTTGTCGCTCAAACACATGAATTTATTTAGAATTATTTTTTCTGGTAAAAGCTGGCATCGGCGCGAGGCCACGTGGTGTGTGTCTGTTGTTTACAACCTGACCTTGAGCCGGCCGGGCGATCGCTCGCTGGAAGAAACCAGTTTTCAGAATATAATATTTGGGATTATTATTTATTTTGTAGACTGTTCTAAATGATATTGTAGCCACTTCTCAAACTTTCCACAGATATAGGTGGCGCATTAGTGTAACAAAGACCCGTACAGAGATAAAAAATGTTAAATACAAAAATTGTAAGATATGTTGTGGTAAATATTGTGAAAATATTTTCAATTATACAGGATGCTTTATAAAATCCTGTCGTTCGTTTTTTGAGTTTTTTTAATGGAATGTATGTTATTGCACATTTAGATTCTGCATGAAATTCTAGACACATTTCGTGAATAATGCCCTATATCTATTCCCAAGTTTTTCGAAATATTGACAGTTGAAAATCGGCCAACTACCATGTTTGACAGGCTGTACAGGGTTATCCAACGAGGACTAGACAAGGCGATTTTTTTACTTTCCCTGTAATTTTATAAAAAAAACCGAAATAGCCATCTTATGTAATTTTCTCCCGCGAATTCGGATATTTTCGGCAAAAACCAATTGAACTAAAGGTCACTGTGATATATTTTTTTAATGGGATGCCATGTATATTATTGCATATTTGGATTGTGCGAAAAAGTCTACACATACTTCATGAATAATGTATTATACATATCTCTAACGGTTTTTGAAAAATTGACAGTTGAAAATCGACCAATTACCAAGTTTGACAGCTTGTAAAATCTAAACGGCTATAGATAGAACGAAACGGTTTGCACTTTCCTGTATTGGTTTTTCATAAGCTCTCGCATAACACTAACTTTTTATTTAACCAGAGGTTAAATTTATCCGGGATTTTTTAACATCTGGTTAAATCTAAAGTTAGTGTCATACGATAGCTTATGAAAAACCATTATCGGAAAGTGCAAACCGTTTTGTTCCATCTTTAGCCCTTTAGATTTTACAAGCTGTCAAACTTGGTAAATGGCCGATTTTCAACTGTCAATATTTTTGCTGACTTCTTTTGTTCTCTTGATCTTCTAGCGATCAACATTTTTTGACAAATACTACTGTTTTTGGAATCAGGTCGCTTTTTTTCCCCATATTGATAAAAACAATAAAACAAAGCACTGATAGAACCAAAACACAATAAATCACAAGTTACAGAACAACCCGCACACTCGAGATTTAAAGTTGGGACTCTTAATTTAATGTCAGCATAGTCTGTTCTCAGTTGCCGGCGAGCGCCTACACAAAATAATTAGAAATTATTAAGAGCCCCAACTGTTTCAATTAACTTCGTAAAGACTATAACATAAAATATAAAAAGGTCTTCTAAACACTTTAGGCAGGTTACGAGCCTATATATTTGGAAAAAGGTATCTACATCAATAATTATTACCTATAGATAAATAATGACTATTTTCAAGGAATAATAATAATAAAGGAGAAAATACCTACATGGTGGTCCATTAGTGTGACTGTCCCGTATCTCCCTATTTACAGAGATACAAAAATTGTAGGATATGTCGTGTCGCATATCGTAAAATATTTTCAATTATACAGGGTGCTTCATAAAAACCTGGCATTCGTTTATTGACTTTTTTTAATGAAATGCCCTGCATATTATTGCACATTTAGATTCTACATCAAATTCTAGACTTATTTCATGAAAAATGTTCTACACCTATCTCCAACTGTTCTCGAAATATTGACAGTTGAAAATCGGCCATTGACCAAGTTTGACAGCCTGTAAACTCTAAACGGCTAAAGATAGAGCAAAATGGTTTGCACCTTTCTATCTCGATTTTTTTTACTTTGTTTTATTGTTTTTGTATCAATATGGGGAAAAAAAGCGACCTGATTCCAAAAACAGTAGTATTTGTCAAAAAATGTTGATCGCTAGAA